>CM060664.1:11904329-11934329 GCA_030686955.1 Odontamblyopus rebecca
GAACACTTTTTTGCAGTTAATAGATGCTTTTATTTAAATGAGTGCGCATCTACTCCTCAGTGGAATCGTCATGAGGAGGAGGGCGGGGCGGGGCAAAGTCGGCCATGTTGGGAAGGTCAAACACCACACAGCAGCTCAGGTCAGAAAGAGGGATCTCCATGTCCCGCACCCGAGTCCAAACTCCGGTCCTTGCATCAAAACATTCACAAGCACAATGACGGGTGCCCTTATTTTCCCCGCCTACAACATATAGCTGATTGTCAACAACCTCGATGCCAAAGTCGCTGCGCCTGGTCCACATGTTGGGTAGGGGGCGCCACGTGTTGGTTGCGGGGTTATAGGCTTCAACAGTGTTCAAATAGGAACACCCACCAACAGCGTAGATTTCATTGGCATAGGCGATGACCCTGACCCCACAGCGCATGGTGGACATATTCGCTATCATGGTCCACTGTTCGGTTAGTGGGTTGTAAGTCTCAGCTGATGCCAGGAGATGTTCACCATTATAACCTCCACAAATGTAGATCTTTCCATTGTACACTGTGCTGCTGGCATTGCTCCTCTGTTTGTTCATAGGTGAAATCATGGTCCACTGATTGGTCACTGGCAAGTACCTTTCGGCTGTCTTCAGCCTGTCCCGTCCATCGAACCCGCCTATCGCGTAGATCAAACCATCCAGCAAAGTCACACTAATGAAGCTCCTACGTGAATGCATGGGTGCTGTTTCTTGCCACGTGTGAATTGCCAGGTCGTACTTGCAGGTAGTGTTGAGCTGGTGATGGCCGTCAAACCCTCCAATCACGTACACAGATCGATTAAGGAACACTGTGCCGTGATTGGCTCTTGGAGTCCAGTCATCATTAGCCACACCCACCCAGTGATCGGTGCGGTTGTCATAGACTTCAATTCTGTTGGTTGTTCCGTTTTGGTTAGAGCCACCAATAACCATAAGCACCGCACTGGGCAGCCTTGGAGTGGCTAGACGAGTGGGGGGCAGGGAGGCATTGTACCTCCTAGCTCTTTCATCCAACATCACCTTTATGATCTTCTCCTCCACAATCTTCCAGTTATGAATGTAGTGGGACAGGTTATATCTAATCATGCACTGAGTGAAGTCATCAACAGGGATCAGACCCAGACGGACTTTTAGTAGGAGGTCGGCCAAGTAGTGGTTCCTTTCCTCAGGAGCATGTGCAATCCATTTGATGACTGCCACTAACACGGTGGTCTCCTCCTTCACGTTCAGCCGATCATCATCAATGACTGAACACAGGTCTTCCCTGGAGAGCTGGAAGAACTCTTCAGAGCTGGTCACCACCTCTTCGAAATGCTTCAGGACGTATAAGAGGGCTTGTTTCCTCAGCTGGGGGTAGTAGTACTTGTTTGAGATACCCCATACAGTGATGCAGTTACTGGGGGACATTTGCTCCTTCATGACCTGACAGCAGACTTCGGTAATGCCGCTCACATCTAAGTAGTCAGCAGCTATAAAGAGCTCCTGGAGGTTTTCCTGGGTGATGTGCACCACCCCGGTGTAGCAGTAGTCCAGGATAATCTTCATGATATCAGCTGACACATTGGAGATCTCAAACCCCTGGCAGTCAGGGCTGGACCAGTTAGTGAAGAGGCTTCTAAAGTATGTGCTGCAGCTACACAGAACCAGTTTGTGTGCTGGGAATTGTACGCCGGCCACGTTGAGCAAAGCATCGCACAACTTCTGCTCCCTCCTCAATTCCTCGAACACAGTGTTCATGTTTGGTTTTGTATTTGAAAATGGATATCTTTGCACAGAGACATGTCTGTCAAGGATGTTCCCTATTGATTTCAAGGTCACAGGGTCAAAGGTCAAGGTCACGGCCCAACGCCTTCACCTGCCCGTCGCGCTTGCTAACTGTGATCGTTTCCATCTCTGTCTTTTTATCTTCCATCTCTGTCCTTTTATGTTACATGCCGTAGATCTGAACTCTCTTCTCAAATGTTCTGCTGCTGAAAGCGAGAACAACCCACATTCTCTGCTTCTTTGAGCTTTGACACATTAAAGCTTTGTAGTGTCTTTAAGTTCTGTTGCTGCAATCTGATTGGTGGAATTCCGATTCTAGAATGTGATGATGTCATACTCATACTCCTACTGCATCAGCCAGATTTCCCTATTGATTATCCGTCCGTCTGTCTGTCCGTCTGTCTGTGGACACTTCAAAGCTTTGAAGTCTTTGAAGCTTTGTCTTCATCCATCCATCCATCCATCTTCTCCCGCTTAATCCGGCTGGGTCGCGGGGGCAGCGCGGGGGCAGCGTGCTGCCTCATACTCATAGCACCTGACCCCCCCTATGCTAGCTTTGTCTTCATGAAGAGGCAAAACATGTGGGGCATGCACCGATATATATATATAAGGTATACTGTATTTGTGTATTTTATTGTATATTTTTGTATCGATCCATGCTGTAGGTCAGTGGTATCAATTTTATGTGACTTCAGGTTTTTTCACACTTGTTATTATTATATTGGTAGTGAACTGCCTTATTGTGCTTACCGGTATGTGCCATAGAACGCCAGTATTGGAATCTTCCTACTGCACCAACAATTCATCTTTAACTAGGTTTGACAAATTCTACTTAATTCTATATACAATAATTCAAAGTACGGGCGTATTTTGCCCCGCTGGTGGAGCTCTTGTTGGACTTAAAACATGTCATAGATAAAAGTTAGTCTCTGCAATGTTTTTGTACTTTTGATGTTTTATTTTTTATATTTTATATTTTTTGAGCAGTCACTGTTGAGCTCCACAGGGAAAACCTTTAAGACACTGGACTAATATTTCAGGGTCAAATTTTACTTGAAAAACCTGTGGCCTTAACTCCGCCCACTCCAGCTCACATTATATGGAAGACAAGAGAACTGAACCAGGACTTAACCAGGTCTAGCACTGAACCAGGACTTAACCAGGTCTAGAACTGAACCAGGACTTAACCAGGTCTAGAACTGAACCAGGACTGAACCAGGCACTGAGGTAGTAGTAATAGTAGTAGAGTTGTAGTAGTAGCAGTAGTAGTAGAGGTAGTGGTTGTAGTAGTAATAGTATTTTAAATATTGCACTACACTGACATGTTTTGTAGAAGTACTAGTAGTAGTAGTAGTAGTAGTAGTAGCAGTAGCAATATTAGTCGTAATTGTAGTAGTAGTAGTAGTAGCAGTAGTAGTAGTAGTAGTAGTAGTTGTAGTAGTATTAGTTTAAATATTGCTCCACATAATTCATGTTTTTTTTTGTTTCAGATGAACACAGATCTGCAGAGAAATGATCATACTCACAGAATGAGTGAAGACGAGACTCTGGCAAAGGTAAAACAAACACAAAGAAATTATTTGAAAATGATTTTTAAATTATAAATTTTTATCCGTACTGTAGCAGAACACAGCCTGCCTTAGGCCCATAGTTTACCCACTTCATATTTGAGTCTTTAATCTTTAATCACTTATTTTCGAGACACCATTTTGCCAATGAACTCCAGTTTTCATCGCCCTCTGTTCTCTGAATTAATTTTTTTAATCGGCGCTATGTGTAAAATTCAGGAGCGTCACGTAGTCATTTTGCAACTTTTATTAGCATCTATTAGCACACACATAGATTTGTGCAGTTTAAATGGTCATGGATATCTATAGGATTTAAACTACACAAATTTCTCAGTCTGTGCTAACACTGACATTACAAAATCGTATTTAATTGTAGAATCATTCTGAGTGAACAAGTTACTTCTGTTTTATTCATGACCATAACATTAGTTTTTCCCAGTAGTTCACTAATGCTTGTCGTTGTTTCCTTTAAGTTTTCGTCTTTCTTCCCTTGATTGTTGTGGATACATTCCTCATGGACAGAATATGTTCTTTGTCGACTTTGTTGGATGAAGTTTTGGTGTTGGGGCAGATTTATGAAGCTGGTCAAAAATATGCAACACTTTTCCACAGGTATTTTGCCGTAGAAAAGCACTGACCGGAAGTTGCACGACTCAACATCATCTGAAAGAAAACTGATTGCCAAAAGTTTCTCAGCTTTAAGCAGAACCAAAACATATGTGATAATGTCCCTAATTCAGCAGCACAATGATCACAGTGAGCGTCAAGTTCTGGTTTGATCTTGGCAAGTTTGACTTTGGACCTTATTCAGTCATTTTAGATGAATATTGTGATTTAAAATGCCCAAATAACAACATAATCATCATGTCACAGATTATAACTATAGAGCAAACACAAGCACAATATATGTTCTTTAAGACACGTTTACTTCTCTTACAACAGTAGTCCCCAATTTGTCCCCATTCAATACAAATGAGCGTGCGGTAGAATAATAGACCATATATATGAGTGGGCATAGCTAACGCGTTAGCCACCGCATGCCAAACAGGAAGTGCTCCAGGAGGCTCTTCTGGCTCTTTCTCACCCTTTTTCCCATTGACTTACACTGAGATCTTATCGCTCCTCTGTCTGTAACTGCTGCACTGAACCTCGTCATTTTGGTCTTAAAATGTTTGTATGGACCCGCGACACATGATCCTGAATTTTTTTTTTTTCGCTATTTTGTCCGTTAAAAAATCCTATTCATAACATAGAGCCTGGCTCCAGATTCGCTCCTGTAACCGTGGCATCTGGAGCCTCATTTGAGCGGCGCTGAACGCTGTGGGTGATGTCACACTCACTTAGTCCACTTCTTGATACAGTCTATTGGTAGAATTGTTACTACAGCTCTCCACCGCAGACCGTTCAATCCTTTTTGGTCGAGGGTTTGTTGCTACATTCTTGCTTAAAGGTCCGATATTACGCAAAATTGACTCTTGTGAGTGTTAAGTCATGTTATAATGCTGTTACCTCCTCTAAAACAGACCTGGAGTTATGTTTTGTTTCAGTCACATGTTTAACCTTTAATTATCAGACTGCATCCCCAAAACTCCTGTCATGAAGCTGCAGTTTTCAAGTTAACAGCTTCTTTTAGCTTTAGTTCAGTAGAGATAGTCAATTCCAGAGCTGAAATTATCCAAATGATTCTTGTAAAGATGTATGCAGCTTAAAAACACATTGGAGCACTTCCTGTATTACCGCATGACATCACAAGGTGGAACAGAGTGTTTTTTGTTTGAGAGAAGTTTAAATATGCAGGATTCATGCGTTAATTAAACATTTGTGAATGAAGCAAAACACAACTCCAGGTTTGTTTGTGATGAGGAAACTACATTATAACATACAGTAGATCAGAAAATAGCGTAATATTGGGCCCTTTAATCCTTTTTGGTCAAGGGTTTGTTACTTAATCTTTGCTTAATGTTCTGCTCGGTTTGTTCTGATTTCTTGATTGCATAAAGTCAACACAGTTTTTCTTCATACAGTTTTGTAGTACTTGATTGTCAGTAGTTTTCCAGCGGGGCTGTTTGGCTCCGGCTGGGTTCAGACCTGTGTCCTCGGTCACGCCTGTCTGTTGTCTCCTGTCTCCACATGCTTCATATGTGCCATCCGTAAATACCAACATTTATCCTCCGCTCGAAATGTTATGCAACTGACGAAAATGTGTTGAGTCTTGTGCGCTTTAAGCCATGTTAAAGCATTACCTCCTCACAAAACAGACACAAGGTGGAACCGTGTGTTTTCTGTCAGAGTTTGTGTGTTAAACATGTGTGAATGAAACAAAACGCAAATCCAGGTGTGTTTGTGAAAGCTTTCATTAGTTATATACTCTTAAATTGATATTAAGATCCATTGAATTAAAGCTGCATTGTGTAACTTTTTGTTTGGGAGTCCGTCACCTGCTTATAGAGATGTCATTGGTCTGATTGGAAACGTTCCTCAATATGACTTTAAACAGTTTTACTTTACTTTTATTGAATTAGAAGTGGTTTAACGCTCAAAAATACCCAGAAAACAAACATTTTGACTGTGAGCGGGGTCGCCTCTCCACAGATCTGACTTGTAACTTGGTCTGGTTTGGTCTCCATGAAGATAGAAAGGTTTAATGCCGTACTGTGCAATTTTTCAGACAAAGCACTAACATCTCCATGAAGAATTTACAATGCACTTTTAAAAACAAATACGCTGAAATTCAAATCCAAACATCGTTCAGACTATGAATCCAATCCACTCTAAAGCTGCACTGTGTAACTTTCCTCTGGTTCAGGTGGGGTCTTTCCTGCAGTCCTTCCGTCTCTCTCTGGAGACACTGCAGGACATTTCGTCTCGTTTGACCCAGGACATGATCAGAGGTCTGGAGAGGCACTCACATCACCGGGCCCCAGTCAAGATGCTGCCCACCTTCGTCAGAGCCACGCCCGACGGGACAGGTAAACCTAACCTTAACCCTAACCCTCTTCTACAAAAGAGGGTTAGGGTTAAGGTAAAAGAAAAGAAAATATATAATTTCTTTTACCTGAGATAAGTAATAGTTTGGTGCTTCAAATGCTGATTCTGTGAAAATCTGCTCTGTTTCTTAGTTATCTGTGTTGTTTTTTCCCCCTTATGTGTAAAGGATGCCACACTCTACAGGATTTTTCGGTCTTAAACGATTTTTAAACATGCCACAAAAAGCACAAACCACAGACACGAGGAGAATCTTACGAGACTAAAAATCTCCAATCAGGAGGATCTGTCCGCGGTCCACAGGATATAAAGTTGTGAGCGCAGTCGTGTCTGCTGTTTCCTGTCCACAGTAAAACCACTCGCTCTGAGACTCTGAAGTGTTCAAAAGATCAGAGCTCTGCACTTCTACTTTAGATACAAGTCAAAACTGTGTTATTATTATTTGTTAAATGTGGTGCAATACTTCAGATACAGGATTTTTAAAGAATAAAAGATTGGAGATAAAGTCCACAGGAAGTAGAGTCAGTATCGCTAATCTGTAGCTTCACTGCGCACTGTGTGGGTGTAAACAGACACACAAGGAAACACTCTTTTTACTTTTAAAGAACACTGCAAACTGGATTAATAGCGCGGTTTTGTGGACTGGATGTCATTATTTACAGAGGAGAATTTCTATGGATAATGTGGATGAGATGTTGCACTTTAAATGTTCCAATTTACAAGAGGTGAGTAATAAAGTCTTTATTTTCACTATACCCTGAGTTTGTACTTTGCATCTCTGTGTCCGTTACTCCTTTGCCCCTGACGCTCTGTTTTATCGGCTGTTACCGTCGCATTGTTGATGTTTGGTGGTTATGATCAGACACAGTGGAGCACAGCAGCTTCAAAATCACACACAGAGTCAGAAAGTCAGATCACGCCTCCCTGAACTCGGGCAGAAGAAATCGCAGCCAAAATTAGGCAAATTCTCCTGTAGTGTGTGGCGGCCTTAAAGAGAAGTGTCCATGTTTGTTTTTGACACCTTCAACCTTGTGTCAATAATGAATGTGATCTCTGCCTGAAGCTACAGAAGCAGCTTTACCAATGCCCCAGACTGAGGACGAGGAATTAATTAAGTGCTCTGAGAAGTTTGTGAAGCGCAGTACAAACCTGATTCTTTTTCTTTTGACCCCAAACAGAAAAAGGGGACTTTCTGGCCCTGGACTTGGGCGGGACTAACTTCTGAGTGCTTCATGTTCGTGTGAAGCAGGACGAAAAGGCTGTGCTGAAGATGGACAGTGAGATCTGCGCCATCCCCCAGGACATCATGAGAGGGACTGGAAAGCAGGTACCACTGTCACTAATACTACTAATTCTACTAATACTACTACTACTCCTGCTACTGCTACTGCTAATGTTACTGCTAATGCTGCTAATAACTAATACTTCCTAGTTACTGTTCCCTGCAGTTTCAGTGACAGACTGATCCTCTCTCACGGTTTTCAGATTATATCACAAACACTTCGATCAAGATGTCTGGCTTCCGATTGGATACGATTTTTTTAAGGAGTGCTCTTTCTGATATCGATTCAATATCTTTTTTCATAGCTCCAGTAGTGTTGTCTCTGTAATGTAGTGTCGTGAAGGAAGTTCATACCTTAGCTTCAAAAAGTCCATTAGACGATGAAAGCCTTACCTACATTAGCTTCTTTGAAATGCCTTCGCCAGTGTTGGCTGCTGTGGCTTTGCCGTCTTGCGCTTGTAAATCTCAAACTGGTCCGGATGATTCTTTTGCAAGTGACGAATCAAATTGTGAGCCGATACAGATACTGAATATCAGATCAGGACATCCCTAGTCCAAACTATGGACCGGGGACCAAATGTGGCCCTCAGACCACTTTGTCTTGGCTCATATTTCCATAAACACATTTTACTGCAAGTGTTGGAAAATTAACTTTGATAAAGCAGCAATAAAATATACACTACCAGTCACCAGACATTGTTGTGCTTGACTGGATTTTATATACACAGAAGACATATGAAGCAAGATATATGGAATTATTTAGTAAAGAAAAAAGTTAAATAAAATCTAAATGTTTTCTAACAAAGCAAAAAGTGGATCATTTTTTAAACAGTATAGTTGTTTGACTTTTTTCCTTTGCTACACAATCCCACACTTCTTACTTCACATATTTGATGCTTTCTGTGTGTATATAAAATGTAGAAAGGAGTAAACATAGACAAAAATATTGAATGAGTGGGTGTGTCCAAACTTTTGACTGGTCTTTTGGAGGATCTAAGGAAAGGTCCAGTGGATTTTAATTAATCACAGTATTCTGCTCTGTGACTTAACTTGTACTAATACTGCGACTACTCCTGCTGACCCAGACCTCACCCACATGATGAATTTCTGCTCCTCAAACTTGTTGCAGTTGTTTGACCACATTGCAGCATGTCTGGGGACCTTCCTGGAGAATCAGAACCTCAAAGATCAGGTGCTGCCTCTGGGCTTCACCTTCTCCTTTCCCTGTGAGCAGAAGGAGATCGACAAGGTACAAACACACGCACACACCACGTACATCTACCCTAAATGCACGAGAATCAGATCACTGGTCATGCAATGAGATATCTGAGTATCCACAGTTCAGCTCTGAGCCCTACTAAATCTGGAACAGTGCATAAAAACATTGGTAACATCGTTTATATATTGAGAAACTCCTGCTGTCAGACTCCTCATTTTGGTCTTAAAATGTTCGTATTAACCCACGCTACATAGTCAGGTCTGTAAGGGGCAAAAAAATCACCAAACCGTTACACGTTGGACAAAAGTGTGAAACTTTTTTTGTGAAACCCTTGGGGCATGTACTTCAAAAAAATCTCATGCTCCAAAAATTCTGCTCACCCTATAGGGTTGAAAATTCAAAATGGCCGCCAAATGACCCAATTTTACTCATGATCATTAGAATGCACCCAAGTGATCATGCATGGTGCAGAAAGTAGCACCAAATAAATAAAAATGGTGTTGGGATGTAAAAATAGTTGAGGGAAGACAATTTCATTGTAGTTAAGTCCATCAGATGAATCATGGAAGGCCCAAATTGATGTTAAAATGGTCAAAATTGTCATATATATTTCAATTTACACTATCGTAATAAAACAACCATTTCTGTTAAAAGCTGGAACACAAAAAAAAACAAAAACAGTCACACATTGAACCAGGGCATGAATATACGTTTTTGTGATGTGAGGAACATAAGCTATATATGAAATACACTGACAACAAACAGACAACTTAGACAACAGTTTTGGTAATTCAGCTGTAATTTTATCATATTTTTATTAATATTTTCATAGAATTATTCCTTTTTCAACCATTTTTATTGCAAATAGTTGATATTTTTCTCTTTCTTATGCACCAAAACATTTACATTTTGTGAAATAATTTGTGGAATTAATTGTTTTGATTTTACAATCTTGACGGTATATGATTTTCCGGGTTTTTAGTAAATTGGCAGCCATTTTGAGTGAAATATTTGACAGAATTTTTGGAGCATGAGATTTTCTAAAAAGGTATGTTCAAATGAAACACTGTGCAAAATTTCATGCTTTTGTCCGCCAAGTAACGGTTTTTTCCCTTACAGACCTGACTAACATGATCCTGGTGTTTTTAGTATATGGATCAAGGACATGATGTTGTCCAATTGCAATTTTCTCAGTTAAACAGGTTCAAATTTCATAATAATTCACCACATTTCTGTAGTCCCTCTGACCTCCATGGAACCAAATTATTTTTTCAGAAATCATGAGTTATTCTGCATGTTTTTTGTACTTAAAGTGTTCAAATGTCATGTGGTGCGACCGTGCATCATGTGGTGCGACTAGCAGGAATTCTATGGCTGGAGTTTGAATAACAGACAAAGTAGATTTGGGTGAATGGGATTCTTTAGGCATTTTTTTCATTTGATGCATTTTACAGGGCAGTAGTTTGTGCATTAAACACAAGCAGGTGACTGTCATATTGGACAGCAAAAGAAAATATCAATATGCATTAAAAATCTAAACAAATGCCAACAGTTTGTTTCTATACACTTCATATTACTCAGAACTTAGATTAATATCCCAACCATGTTTTAGAAAATAAAACTATTTTATGGTTATTCTCGGTTGCACCACATGACATTTCACACTAAAAATGCTTAATATAAATGTTAAACATAGATTTATGCACCTGACACTGTAAATATTTGAAAAAGTTCAATAGAAACTAATATTTTTTATATTTTAAAATTTGCCTTATACGTCATTGACCCATATATACTATAACTTCAGGCCTCAGTGAGCTTCATTTGACTGGAGATGAATGCTATGGGTGACGTCACACTCCCTTAGTCCACTTCTTATCCTTATTTCCACTAGTTTCCATTGTTTTCCATCGTGTAAACAGTGATCATAATATGTGTTCTAAAATCCATCCATCCATCCATCTTCTCCCGCTTAATCCGGCTGGGTTGCGGGGGCAGCATGCTGCCCAATACTCATAGCACCTGACCCCCCCTATGAACCCCTCTGCAGGTGGTGAGCCCACAGGAGGGTGGACAACATGGTCCTTGATGTTAGTTCATAGGGGTGCTGCATGTTTTGAGTTGATGGGGGAAACCGGAGTACCCGGAGGAAACCCATCCAGACACGGGGAGGAACATGCAAACTCCACACAGAAAGGCCCGGGCGACCCGGGGATCGAACCCGCATCCTTCTTGCTGTGCCGCCAGTGTTCTAAAATGTGTGATTAAATATGATTTTGTATGTGCAGAATATTCTCTCTTTGTGTGATTAAAACATGTATTTGTGTGTGCAGAGTATCCTGATCCGCTGGACCAAAGGCTTTAACTGCTCCGGGGTGGAGGGCAAAGACGTGGTGCAGCTGCTGAAGGAGGCCGTGGTCAGGAATGGGGTGAGTCTGCGGTCTGTGAGCTCGGGTCATAAACAGATCTATGTCAAATCTGAATAAATGAATCTGTTCTGTCAGAAATATAAGATCGGCTCTGTGGCCATGGTGAACGACACCGTGGGAACAATGATGAACTGCGGGTACCTTGACCAGAGCTGCGAAATCGGCCTGATTATAGGTAAAATACTGTACTACAACAAATAATAATCATACATCTTTATTTATAAAGCACTTTTAAAAAATAAGGTTTACAAAGTGCTGTACAAGCTGCAAAGAACAGCACAAAAAGCATAAAAGTATCAACAGACAAATTCAGTTGATTATGATAAATGACTTAAAATAAAATAGAATACAAA
The DNA here is from genome assembly GCA_030686955.1 of Odontamblyopus rebecca. Taxonomy (NCBI): domain Eukaryota; kingdom Metazoa; phylum Chordata; class Actinopteri; order Gobiiformes; family Gobiidae; genus Odontamblyopus; species Odontamblyopus rebecca. Next base: position 11,915,946 of record CM060664.1, read on the forward strand.
TAAATAAGGAGTAAAATAAAGCTAAAACCAGCTAAAGAAAGGCCCGGACTCTTGCACGACTTTATTGATTTCTCTTTGTTATTTGGGCTGATTGGAACCTGATGAGTGCAAAAACATTATATTACATATATTTTTACATGATGTAGTTTCAAACAAACAAATTATGTCCACATATGATATATAAAACATTAATTTTATGTTTTAATAATTTTGATGGAACACAATAAAGTCACAGTTGAATAATGATTTGCAAAGACGATTTATTAAGAGCCTGAACAACCCAAAATATGTGGTAGCCAGGTCCTAGGAGGCTACAAGATGATCTAGTCCTGATTTAGTCCTGTTTTAGTCCTCGTTTAGTCCTTGTTTAGTCCTGATTTAGTCCTTGTTTAGTCCTGGTTCTCACCCAGATGTTGCTTAGTTTTTCTCATTTAGTCCCAGCAAAGTCCTGTTTTAGAAGTGGTTTGTTTATTTACCATTTAAAATAAACTTAGTCCTAGAGTTTTGTCCTAATTTATTGAAAAAAAAATTCAATATACCATAATTTTGTTGTTTTCTGTGGCAGTAAAACCTTGAATTGAACCTTGTTTACTCCACTTGAATCCATTGCCATCTTTGATTTAACATCGCTCCTCTCTCAGGGAGGGCAGCGAAGAGGAGAACACCAAGCGTATCCTGTCGGACCTGGGTCTGCAGTGGAGCATGGCCGACCTCGGCGCGGTGCGTTTGATTTGCCACACCATCTCGACCCGTTCGGCTTGGCTCTGCGCGGCGGCATTAGCGGCGATCGCTGAACGGATCCGCACCAACCGAGGCCTGGAACATCTCTGGACCACAGTGGGCGTGGACGGGACAGTCTACAAAAAGCATCCGACGTAAGAAAACAACTGAAGGCACTTCTCTGTCTGAGGCTTTGTTAGAACTGAATCTTAAGTTTTATTTTACTGCAATCTGACCAGAAAGGCTCTCACACAGCAGTTTTACACTTAGTCACTCTCACCTTTCTGTCTTTTTTGTGCATTGAACATTGCCCCTTTCGTGTAGACTAGGGTTCGGATGTTTGGTATAAATAAAGAGCACGGAAGACTGTGCATTCTCGTGTCAGCTATGATCTGAGGGACTTCTGACGCTGCATTTTTTTGCTCTATGGTCATTCGCAAACACGGATTTATGTATTTTGGCCAAACAAAAGACAATTTATGCTCATCTTTACTGTTGGCGGGGATCAGATTAATCAAAAATGTATAGTCTTGTGTTAGTCCTGGTTTAATTGATGTAATCCTGGCTTCATGGCAAAGGAGAGAGTTCAGGTTTGTCAGCTTGTCAAGAGTTTATTTAGTTGAATTTCTTTCTCAGCTCATCCAAGCTGTTTCTTCAGGACACTGACTTAAGCCTGCCTGTCAGGGGGAGGAGTTAGATGCTAAGTAATTATTATGAACTACCTTACTACCTACCTTATTTGTTTACAGTTGCTGTTGTTAGCTCGGCCTATTGAAATAGACTTGATAGTGGGATCAAATTAGAAGAATCATTCAGGGCTATAATGAGTGTTTTCACACCTCTGGGCCTGACCTGGCTACACCTCTTGTTTTCTTAATTTGTTTTGATTTAGGTTTGAGGATGGAGTTGTAAATGAGAGACCGATGGTGTTTGAGTCGTCCATTTCTGTTTAAAGAAGGGTTTTCTTTTTTTTACTAAGATAATAATAATAGCCCCATTCAAACCAGTTCTTCTCTCTGGCTCAGATCTGTACCTCACTGTCCTCAAAGGAGTGGCCTGTGGCTTTAAGGTGGAGATGTACAGCAGCCTGAGGTCCACTCTGGCTCTTGCTTCTGTGCTGGGACATCCTCTTGTGCAGTGGTTGCTTTGTTTCTCCAATATAATACTTGTTTCTAGAGGATGAGGATGTAGCTAGAGAGAACTGTTTTGAACGGGGAGTTAAAGAGGCTTTTTTTGTTAAAAAAGAGAATCATTCTTTAAACAGAAATGGACTCAGACACCATCTATCTCCCGTTTATAACTTCATCCCCAAACCTACCAAAACAAATTAAGAAAATAATAGACGCAGCCAGGTCAGGCCCAGAGGTGTGAAAATACTCATTATGGCTCCCAATGATTCTGCTAATATGACCCCACACTCAGGGCAATATCTATAGGCCTATATAACAACAGAAACTGTAAACAAATAAGGTATTAGTTTCATAGTAGTTACTTGGCATCTAACTTCTCCCTTTGCAGGCAGATTCAAGGCAGTTTCCTCCAGTTTTCGGACCAGAACTGAAGAAGCAGCTTGGATGAGCTACAAAACGTCTTCAACCAAAGAAACTCTTGTCCAGCTGACAAACTGAACTCTCTCCTTTGCCATGGATTCTACCTGGACGACTGAGGGATTTTACACATAGTCCTGGTTACATCTTAGTTTAGTCCTGGTTTAGACCTGATGTAGTCCTGGTTTCATCTTAATTTAGTCCTGGTTTAGTCCTGGTTTATATCAGATTGGTCAAAAATAGGGACTCCTGGGACATTTCTTGTATAAAACGGGGACAAATCTCTGGTTTTGGATAAATTTGCTGGGACAAGTTATATAAGTTCTACTAATAAAAACAACTGAATAGAGAAAAATCTGAGCAAAAAAAACCAACTCTTTTCTTTATTATTTGTCTCTAAATCCAAAATGAAAAAACAGATAACAGATTTGTTTTTTCATTTTTGATTCATATATACGATTCATATATTTGGTCTATGGACTGTCAGTGTGAAAAATGTAAAATATACGTCGCACCTGAGGATAAGTCGCAGGAACCATCCAAACCCTGAAAAAAAGTGTGACATATAGTCTGAAAAATACGGTAAATACAATAAAACAAACAAATGCTTAATCATTACAGCTGTTATTAGAGGACTAAAAGTAAAAGGGGGCGCCAGTCGCAAAAACTGTCGTTGTGTCCTTAGGCTGTGTGCGTGAGTGTTGGTGGTGGTCGAAGGGGCCGGTCGAAGGGGATAGAGCAGATTGGCAGCCTTGCTTCCGTCAGTCTGCCCCAGGGCAGCTGTGGCCACAATAGTGGCTACATTTACCACCACCGGGTCTGGAGTGAATGAATAATGCTCTGTAAAGCGTCTTTGAGTGTCCTGAAAAGCGCTATATAAAACTGATGCATTATTATTATTATTATTATTAAAACATTTAGGTCTGTAATCCTCAGTGTTTTAATGCTGAGTTAAACTAATTTACCTTTAGATTTGGGCCATGTTGACATTACGTTTGCAGGTTACAGAGTTATTAGTTGTTATGTCGGTGTATTTAGTTTCCCCTCTTGTGTTTTGTGTAGTTTCAGCACTAAACTCCAGTCCATGGTCCATGAGCTCGCTCCTCGGTGCACGCTCAAGTTTATGGTTTCGGAGGATGGCAGTGGTAAAGGTGCTGCCTTGGTAGCAGCGGTGGCCCAGAGAATCGCCGCCGAGTCGCATCTGATCGACGACAGCAACGAAGATGAGAATCAGGACGAGAACTGATCAATGTGGTTTCTGTGTCCTTAGGCAAGACAGTACACCAGCTGTTTTCTGCCCAGTGGAAGAAGAAAATGTTTTATTTTATTATTTTGTGTCACTGTTTAGTGCAGGTGTTAAAAAGTCCAATCTTACATAATGTTAAGTCCAGGTTTAGTTCTGGTTTAGTCCTGGTTTAGTTCTGGTTTAGTCCTGGTTTAGTTCGGGTCAAGTCCTGGTTTAGTCTTGGCTTAGTCCTCTTTTAGTCCTGGTTTAGTTTTGCCTTAGTCCTGGTTTAGTCTTGGTTAAGTCCTATTTTAGTCCTTGTTTAGTCCTGTTTTAGTCCTTTTTTAGTCCTGTTTTAGTCCTGGTTTAGTCTTGGTTTAGTCCTGGTTTAGTCTTGGTTTAGTCCTGGTTTAGATCTATTTTAGTCCTGGTTTAGTCCTATTTTAGTCCTGGTTTAGTTCTGGTTTAATCCTGTTTAGTCCTGGTTTAGTCTTGGTTTAGTCCTGATTTAGTCCTGGCTTAATCTTGGTTCTGTCCTGGTTTAGTCCTGGTTTAGTCTGGTCTTAACGCTGGTTCTCACTGACATGTTACTTATTTATTTAGTTTGGGTTTAAACAAAACTTGTCCTTGAGTTTTGTTCTAATTTATTGAAGGAAAAAATATGCAAATGTTGAAATATTCTGTCAGACTGGCTGTTATTTAATATTTGTAAATATAATAAAAAAGAAATAAAGTTTAGTTTAAGAAAAAATGTATCCACTAAAAGAAACATGTGTATTTTTGTCATATATACAGACTGTATTTTGTTTTAGATTGTTTATAACGACGTTTTATTGCAAAAAATGTTAAATTGTATGAAACTGGCGCAGTAAACAAATAATTACAGAAAAATGACATTACAGTGACTCCACAGGCTGTAGAAACATAAACAGTCTGTGGTGACACCGAAAAACCTTCTAACTGTGTGCACTGCTCTGTCTACAGCTCAAACGGCGCCGGAGAAAAACAGGAAATAAAACACAAATTCCTCTGACCACGTGCTTTTCTCATGAGTCGTTTTAACTTTAATCCACAAGATGGCGCCAAACACTGCGGAATATTTCACTGAACTCGGGCTGAGAGGAGCACATGTTTTACTGCCTAATGTGAACTCCCGATTTGGTTTAGACCTGGGTTAGTCCGGATTTAGTCCTGGAATAGACCTGGTTTAGTCCTGGTTTTTATCCAGTTTAGTCCTGGTTTAGATCAAGTTAAATCACACTACATTTAAGGCCATGTTATTTTTTATTTAATTAAAGATATAATATGTATTTGTCTGCGGCCACTCCTAGATGTACTACTACTACTGCTACAACTAGGACGACAACAACAACTACTACTACTGCTACTACTACTACTACAACTATGACGACTACTACTACTGCTACTACTACTATGACGACAACTACTACTAATACTTCTTCTACTAATAATAATAATATTACTACGACTACTGCTGCTACTACTACCTAAAGTTACTGCCATTATTACTATAACTTACCACTATTACAATTTCTCCTACTACTGCTAATAGGCTACTACTACTACTATGACTACAACTTCTACTATAACTACTGCACTACTGTCACCACCTACTACATAAAAGCCCTATTACTATTACTGCTACTCGGCCTACTCCTACTGCTATTAGTACTATAACTACTACTACCATTATATTACTACAGGTACTAGGCCAATAGTTTACAACTACAGTACTACTACTATAACAACTACTACCATCACTACTACTACTGCCACTATTACTTTTACTACTGCTATTAGTACTATATCCACCACTACTGCTGCTATTGGGACTACTACTACTGCTCTACTACTGCTACTACTACTACTACTACTACTACTGCTACTATTTACTACTATTATTACTACTACTACAGGGGCAGGACTAACAAAGATTCAACAAACACTGAAATTTTGGAATAAAAATAAAAATCTCAGGGTCTTGTTCACAGTGAGGGGAGGATCGAGCGTGAGATTGACACGTGGATCAGTGCGGCGTCGGCCGTGATGCAGTCGCTGTATCGGACCCTTGTGGTGAAGAGGGAGCAGAGCCAAAAGCCTCAGTCTACGTTCCTCCCCTCACCTATGGTCATGAGCTCTGGGTAGTGACCTAAAGGATGAGATCGTGGACGCAAGCGGCCGAAATGAGTTTCCTCCGCAGAGTGACCGGGCGCTCCTTTAATCTCTACTAAGTGAGGAGCTCAATCACACGGGAGGAGCTCGGAGTAAAGCCACTGGAGGAACTATGTCTCTGGGCTGGCCTGGGAATGTCTCAGGATCCCCCCAGAGGAGCTGAAGGAAGTGTCTAGGGAAGTCTGGGAGTCCCTGCTTTGACTACTGCCCCTGTGATCTTGCCCCGAATAAGCAGAAGAAAATGGATGGATGGATGGATTGTTAAAGCTGAAACTGCTAGGATTGGAAATAGCTACTGAAGATTTAACCCAGACTAAAACTGAAAACAAATTATGACTAAACCTGGGACTTAACCAGAAATAATTATAAATAACACTTGTCTGTTCACTAAACTAGTTAATGCATCAGACCAAGGATTAAAATACAGGTCTGTGTTATCTGCAATCAGAAGGTCTGGGTTGTGTAATTCATGAATTTAAATTTTGAAAGATTATTTTCTGTTTAGTTGTAGGCACTACACTTGCAGGTGTAACTAAGTGGTATGTGTTGGTTTTCCCGTGTTACAGACTGGAGGACTGCTGTCAGCTTTGGACCAATCAGAACACAAGGATTCAGGTATCTATGTTTATATCTATAAGTATTTGTTCAACCATTAAAGTGTGAGTGTTGATAACTGAAAACTTAAAGCCATAAATTTGTGGACTCTGAAATTATATCATCAAATTATTTAACATGAATGCAACTTATTCAGTTCATACTTTGCACCTAATATCATCAAAATTGTCTGGGTGTGATGCTAACTGTAGACACTGCTCTGTCTGAAGCTCTGTTACTCAACCACAAAGAGCTGATGTCAGAACAACAACAGGGGAACTGCTTTGTGCTGTTAAACAAGTCTCTCACACAGAAAATCACCTGTTTGTTCAAAATCAAACACCTAAACAGGACACGAACGCTCAGATTCATCACAGGCTCCTGAAAATGTGTTGTTAAAGTCACTTTAGCTTTTTTTCTTTAATTTTCAGGCAAGCTTACATCTTTTTTTAGCTCTGCCTCAGACATACATGCAGAACACCCCCTGTGTGATGTCACTGCAAAGTAGTAGTAGTAGTAGTAGTAGTAGTAGTAGTAGTAGTAGTAGTAGTAGTAGTAGTTACTCTGTTTTCTCCTCAAACATGTTGACTAAATGGACTCTTAAGTTGTATTTTGTTTGGTGTGTACATATTTGACTTGGTGTTGATCTTGTGTTGACAGAGGCTGGACCTTCTGGATCCAACGTGCAGCCACAGTAAGACTTTTCTATTGGTCATTTTCAGAGTCTAAAATGTGAGGATTTCATACTCCCAGATGAGGAAAAGGGCCAGACTTCCCTATTGATTATTTCCCTATTGATTACATTGTGCTTTACCATGAAATATCCAAAAGGTAAACTCACAAATGTTGAATCTGGTATTTTCAATTAGTGATTAGTGTATTGCCTCATCACTTTGCATTTTAACCATTTTAATTTTAGCTGCCCTCATCTGTATTCATTAATATTGGCCTATAGAATGAAGGGATGTCATTTGAAACGCGACAATTCAGCATTAAAACATATGAAGTAGGGTTGTAAAAACAAAAATCAGTACCCAACTGATACTAAAACTAGATACTCATTTGAACACGTTTTTATTCTGAAAAAAAATCACATAAACTGGCCAAAAAACATTTACCTTTACTGAATACTTTTAGAATGGTCTTCATCTATATCAGAACTAGTTTAATTTCACATGGTAACACTAAAGAAATTTGAGGGGAGGATGGAGCGTGAGATTGACAGGTGGATCAGTGCAGCGTCAGCAGTGATGCGGTCGCTGTATCGGACCGTTGTGGTGAAGAGGGAGTTGAACCAAAAGGCAAAGCTCTCGATTTACCTCAATCTATGTTCCTCCCCTCACCTATGGTCATGAGCTCTGGGAAATGACTGAAAGGGCGAGATCGCGGATACAAGTGGCTGAAATGAGTTTCCTCTGCAGAGTGGCTGGGCGCTCCCTTAGAGATAGGGTGAGGAGCTCGGAGTAGAGCTGCTGCTCCTCCATGTCACGAGGTGTTTCGGGTATGGCTCACCAGAAGGAGGCCCTGAGGAAGAACCAGGACACGCTGGGCTTGTCTGGGAACACCTCGGGGTCCCCCCAGAGGAGCTGGAGGAAGTGTCTGGGGTGAGGGAAGTCTGGGAGTCCTTGCTTAGACTCCTGCCCCCGTAACCCAGCCCCGCTTAAGCGGAAGAAAATGAAGAAAAATAACACACACTAGAGCACAGAGGCAGAAGACACACTTGGGTAGGGAGGGCCACACACTAATGATCGCAGGAGTTGAGTTCTTAATCAGTTCTTAACATGTTTTTTGAATAGATGTTAGGATGTTAGAATAGATGTTGGGTCTCTAATGCTGCCAGGGACTGAGTTCTGCTCCTGAAAAGCTGTGACAGAAAAGGCACTTTTCCTCAGGGGAACGATGCAGTGTCCACGGGCTGCCCATTGAGTGAGTCGCTGTGTGGTGGTTCTGATCTTGATAAACTGAGACAGTGGAGGAGGATTTTGTAAATGCGACAGAGGTTTAAATACGTGATGAGGTTTTTTTTGTTTTTGTTTTTGTTTTTTTTCTTAGAGAAGTGATCAGTCTGATAGACGACGAGGAGGACTCTGAGTCTTTGATCCACGTCAGTAACTCTCCCATTCGCTCGTTCACGTCCATCTCCGAAGCCCAGGACTGCCTCATAAACTTCAGAACGCAGCACCACGGTAAGAGACCCAGGCCTAGACCGAGGACTAAACCAGGGACTAAACCAGGGACGAAGCGGAGGTGAGGAGGACTGTTACACATGAACTATTCTTTGTAGAGCGTTTGCCCAATGATCCTGATTCCAGCTCCCACAGATGAATGCTGTTGTTGTGCCCTTTGGCAAAACTCTTAACCCACCTGTCCCCATTTTCTGCATACACTGGTGTATGAATGTGTGTGTGTGAATGGGTGAATGTTTCCTTGTTGTAAAGCGCTTTGAGGGAGGTGGAAAAGCGCTGTATGAAAATGTGACTGTACCAACCACGGCCTCAAAGACGTCCACAGAATTTTTTAGACTTTTCACTTTCTTTCCCACAAAACAATGGTTGATCCTGCTACCTCAAGGTGTAAGTCCAAAGCTCCTTTCAGACTTTAACACTTTATAATGGAAATACAGTGAATAGTCATTTATAAAGCACAAAGAAAGGCTTAATTCACAATGAACAAATAGTTTATTAAGAATGATTCAGGCTTAATATCATGCAAAATCCACTTTTTGATCCACGTTTTTTCTACTGTGATATCAAGTTTTTCCTTCATCAAAAACCTGCCTGAAGAGGTTGTATATGTCATCTATGCATGTTTGAGTAATCTAGCGATGTCTCCTGGGTTTTATTCAAACCCTTCTTACGGTTAGCTGTAAGATTCTGTCCAAGGCTCCGCTCAAAAGGCCTATATCACTCATGCTCCCTACAACAATTTTTTCATAAATGTATTAAAGCAGGATACAAAACAATACGTCAATGCAGTGTGCAGTAGTTTTTCATTAGTGGGGTGCAAGGCTCTGAAGGGGGAGTGATTTAGTAAGGAGTGCAAAGGGAGAGTGAATATAGCACTTTCAAAACAATAAAAGGTATCACAGTGATCCAAAAATGTTATGTGTGAGCAATGAATACACCAGAGAAGTGCTGTACCCCCTCCTTAAGTAGATACTAAGCCTAAATTATTCTACAAACTGTCTTTGTTCATGCTTTATTAAGGCTAATTAAAGGGGCATTGTGTAACTTTTCTGGTGGAGGGTCCGCTACCTCCATGGAAATATTATTGCTTTGCCTGGAATGACATTAGACTTAGACAAACTTTATTGATCCAGAAGGGAAATTATTTGGACACAGTAGCTCACACATCACTATATAGTATATAGTATATAGTATATAGTATAGCATAGCATAGCATAGCATAGCATAGCATAGCATAGTAAGACAATATAATATAATATCCATCTGCAGCATTTATTCATTATAGGGGTTTCTATTGCTCAAAAATACAATAATTCCCTTGTGATAAACCGATATATTGCGCAACATTCTAGACAAGACAATAACATCTCCACGGAAAGTTTTTAACTCTGCCAGAAAAGTTAAACAATACACCTTTAAAGTGCAGTTACTGTAAAGTGTTTTGAAGTCATGTTTACAACTTTCCCTTGACCACACACTTGTTAGCAAACCTGCTTTCCCCACACAGCAGCACACACATTACTGCTCCCAGCCTACAGAGGGCGCTGCACACATCCAAGAAACACAAACTGTCCTCTACTTTGCTTTGTCACTGTGTAATTCATGTTGTAAATGAATTACGCGTTGTGTGTGTATATAAATGTGCCCTGAAACAGTCCCTGCTAATGCTCACAAACAGCAGAGTCTGACCAAATACTTTTCACTTTTGTGTTTTAAATGTTAACAGAGGCGGGTGAATTCTAGACTTTAAATCTTAAAGGTCCTATATTACGCAAAATGGACTCTTGTGAGCTTTAAGTTATCATGTTGTTACCTCCTCAAAAACAGACCTGGAGCGGTGTTTTGTTTCATTCAGATGTTTGAGTAACACTTTATTATTATAGTCTGTTTACATTTCTAAAGCTCAAAATGCTCTGTTCCACCTTGTGATGTCATAAAGCAGTAGTTAACAGCTCCTTTAACCTTTTGTTCAGTAGAGATCTGCAATTCCAGGGCTAAAATGATCCAAATTATTCTAGTGAAGGTGTGTGGAGTTTAGAAACACAGAGGAGCACTTCTTGTATCACTGCATGACGTCACAAGGTGGAATAGGGTGTTTTCTGTTTGAGAGAAGAACTTTTGTGCATTAAACATGTGTGAATGAAACAAAACACAGCTCCAGATATGTTTGTGATGACGAAATGACAGAAAATAGTGTAATATGGACCCTTTAAAACACATTTTATTTTGAAATGATCAGTCACTTTCAAACATATTAGAAATTCTTATTCTGACAAACCATAATAGTTTTTCTGAATGTAAATGCTCCATGTTGTGGTTTGATTTGCTTATTTCCAGTAAATACACAACATCATGAGTACATTTAGGGCCTGTCCTGTTACAAGAGTGGACATGTCAGAGGTTTCTAGAAGAGTGACTTCAACTGTTTGTAAATACTATGCTATTTTCTGTACATTTGTTCTGGAAATCCCAGTACACATCATACTGTGGACAACATCTTTGCACACATTACTAATTAAAGGAGGAACTTGAAATAAAAGAAATCCCTTATCACAAATTCAGCACATTTAAAGGGCCCATATTACACTATTTTCTGATCTGTTATAATGTTGTTTCCTCATCACAAAGATCCCAAGAGTTATGTCACTAGAGTCATTTGGATAATTTCAGCCCTGGAATTGCCAAATTCTACTGAACAAAAGGTAAAAGCAGCTGTTAACTTGAAAACTAAGGTGAAACAGAGCATTTTGAGCTTTGGAAATGTAAATTTAGACTAATAATAAAGGGTTACTCATGTGTGAATGAAACAAAACACAACTCCAGTTATGTTTTTAACAAGGTAACAACATTATAACACAGCTTAAAGCTCACAAGAGTCAATTTTGCGTAATTTAGAACCTTTTAAGAAGCTAATAAATCCTATTCCCAAAGTGCTTCTCACAATACCCCAGAATACTTCTATTTAAACTTTGCCTTACTGTATTAAATGGACTTCTATCAATGTATGATTTGCTATAGAGCCGCTCTATCAGTGCTATGGATAACCGTGGAGTGACTAAAGGCTTTTAATCGGACACACTGAGTGGAAACAAGAAACAAACTGAAACTTCCTGTAACTTCTTTGTAGCAACGTCTGAGTTTTGTAATTGTGTCGCAACTGAACAAAGTGCAACAGAAGAAGCCGTTGTCACTGTGGTGAAATAAAATAATAAAACGGTTTTGCACATAAACATGAGTTGGGAGTTTGTCACTGAAGTTTAAAGGTGTACTGTGTAACTTTTTGGTTGCGGGGTCTGTCAACTGCTTGTTTCTATGGAGATGTTCCACAGTGTGACTTTAAACAGCTCTAGCTTACATGTATTCAGTTACATGTGGTTTTATAGCTCAAAAATACCTAGAAAAACAGGCATTTTGACTGTGAGCTTGGTCGCCTCTCCACAGATCTGACCTGTAACTTGGTCTGGTTTGGTCTCCATGGAGATAGAAAGACTTAATATTGTACTGTGAAACATTCCAAACAAAAGAATAACATCTCCAAGGAGAAAAGCGATTGACAGACACCAGAAAATGCACCTTTTACTCTAAAAGTGTGTATTATTATTATTATTATTATTATTATTATTATTATTATTATTATTATTATTATTATTATTATTATTATTATTATCGTTATTATTGGTATTATAATTTTATGATTCTTATTATTATTAAATAAATCTTTTTGCAATATTGATACCTTGCAACTGATGCCATCAACCTTCCCTGGGGTGTGACGCTAACTGTAAGCACTGCTCTGTCTGAAGCTCTATTAGACATGTTAGACTAGACCAGGGGTCACAGTCTTTTTCAGATGCAGCAGAAAACAGCTCCATCTGGTCTTATAGCTAAAATATTTTAACAAAGGTGGATTTTATCTTTCACTCACTCTTTATTTTACCTTGATAGACCCAGAAATGACAAAGATGCTCTATTTCTCAGATTCTATCTCATAAGTTGTAGTCAGAAAACGGTCCATTGAGACCTATGTCTATGTCTATAATATAATATAGTTTTAGTGTCCAGAAAGAGGATAGAAGAGGAGGAAAAGAACTCATCAAATCTTCATCATCAAAGAAGGAAAAGTCTGAAAGTGTAACTCCTCTATCACTCTATATTAAGAGCAGACTGGCTTTATTATAAAACGTAAAATAGCCTGAGAAAGCGCTGTTCTTATTTTCACTGAATAAAAATTCTGAGCTGTGAGTCATTGAACCAAATGAACTAAAACACTTCACATATGAACTGCAGCTGTACAGGAGTTATACTGTAATATATGCAATGTTTTATTGTCACTGTTATCACAGTATTAGTATATTATACTCATCAGAAAAAAATGACCTTTTTTTTGTCTTAAAATGTATCAAGATATCGTATCATATCAAGATACATATCGAATCGTGGGAAACCTGTATCGTTGCATTCCTAATGATGTCCAAGACCACTTCTTGAGGACACTGGACTAGACTGAGCTTTGTTTTGAGAAGAACTGACTTGATTTGTGCACTTAAACAAGTCCCTCTCACATAAAATTTCAGTCACAAGCTAGCCAGCATTATTAAACCGTTTGTCAGTTAGTCCCTCTCACCTTTTTGTTGAAAATCAAACTCCTAAAAAGGACCATGAACGCTCTGTATCACCGGCTCCTGAAAACTATTTTATATTTCTTTCTTTCACTTTTTGTTTGCGGTTCAGTCTATTATCAAACTTTTTTTTAGCTGGTGTTTGCTAACGTGTGCGTCGTGTCACCATGGTAACTGCTCAACATTCCACACATACACATACAATCGTCCTTCCCCCGGCGCAACGTCATTGCAGTATCACTTGCTCTGTTCGCTTGTCTCGTTTATCAAACTGGTTTCACTACAACGTACTGGAAAAATCTGGATCGTAGCGTCTCTTTGTTTTGTACATTCGTAGCGTCTCTTTGTTTTGTACATTTTTATCACACATTTATGTGTGATAAAAATGTATAAAACCAGATTTTTAGTTCTGAGATTGATAGTGATTTCCAAGACGTAGGTATCTGCTGATACTGTCACCGGAGCTTACAAAGATATCACTGGCTCCACATATACTTTTGTTTTTATCAGTAACTTCACAATCATGATGACTCTGAGTCATTTTCCTGAGCCGATACCAGATCCTGTACTTTGTAGGGATCTAAGAATAACCGAAATATTGTGCTATCATCAAATGTCTCACGGTAATATCGTGGACCATCACAAAATACTGAATTACAATCCATCCATTAATCCATCATCTCCCGCTTAATCCAGCAGCTGCCCCCCTGACCCGTGTTTTTCTAGGCATTTTTGAGTTATAAAACCACCTGTAATTCAATAAATGTAATGTAGAGCCGTTTAATGTCATACTGTGGAACATTCCAGGAAGAAAAATTACATATCCATAGAAACAAGCAGGTGATGGACCCCCAACCAAAAAGTTACTAAAGTTTTGTTTTTCCCGAACCATTGTAAATTAAATCAAATAGGTCTAAATCCTTGAAACCTGAAATCAAACACTTCTGAAACAGGAGTTAAAAATATGAATAATATTTTCTCACTCCCTTCCACCTTGTGATGTTTTGTGATAATACAGGAAGTGCTCCACTGTGAGTGCGTTTACATGCACATCACTATCCTGGTTATTAGCCAAGTCCTGGTTATTAGCCATGTCCTTGTTATTAGTCATGTCCTGGTTATTAGTCATGGGCGCTGAGAAACCGGGAGACTACGTATACTGTACATGTATCCCGGTTACTATCTGCAGCTAAAACTAGTGCTTAATGCTGACAAAACTAAACTAATGTTGTTCTCAAACTCTAGGAAGAATCTGCAAGATGTCCCCACAGTGTCCACTCTTGAGGGAAATGAAATTGAGGTGGTTCATTTGTACAAATATCTTGGTATCTTGCTTGATGATGCCCTGACTTTTAAACCCCACATTGAGAATCTTGTGAAGAAACTCAAATTGAAATTGGGTTTTTTATTCCAAAATAAATTTTGTTTTTCTTTTAAGGTTAAAAAGCGCCTTGTTACTGCAACTTTTTTTATCCATTTTAGACTATGGAGACTTGCTGTATATGAATGCTTCAGCTCAATGTCTGAGTTAGATTGACTCTGTGTATCATGCTGCTTTGAGGTTTGTTACTAATTGCAGGGCCTTGACCCACCACTGTGAACTGTATTCCCGAGTAGGATGGCCGTCTTTATCCACTAGGAGATTGACTCACTTTTACACTTTTATCTACAAGGCCATGCTTGGACTACTGCCCTCCTACATCTGTAACTTAATCACACAGAGAAGTGTTGATTCTTATGGTTTGCGTTCGAATGATCAGTTGTTGCTCTCTGTTCCGTTTGTTCGCACAGAGTTGGGAAAAAGGCCTTTTGTCTTCTCTGCCCCCTCGACATGGAACAAGCTGCAAAAGGACTGGAAATTAACAGAACTTATTTCATTGAATGGCTTTAAATCCAGACTGAGAGCACTTGAGACAGCCTCCATAAATTGTACCTGTTTTAACTAATCTGTATGTCATTTTAATTGTGTTGTAATTGTCTTTTACTGCCTGTTTTTAACTCATTTGTATGTAATTTTAATTGTGTTGTAATTGTCTTTTTGCTGCCTCTTGGCCAGGGTTCCCTTGAAAAAGAGGTTTTTAATCTCAATGGGATTTCCCTGGTTAAATAAAGTTATATATATATATATATATATATATATATATATATATATATATATATATATATATATATATATATATATATATATATATATATATATACTCTATACTCTATACTCTATCCACCTTCACTAGAATCATTTGGATAATTTCAGCCCATTTCTACTGAATTAAAGGTAAAAGGTAGTTGTTTAGCTGACATACAATACCAACTCTATTTATAAAGCACTTTAAAAACTTTACAGCCGGCCAAAGTGCTGTACACAAACATAGAAAACACAAGGACAGTACAACACAATACACAACATAAACACAATAATACAACTACTAAAAGCAGAAAACAATAAGATACTCAACAAGAAATGTACATCTCACTTGTTGGAAACCAGTGACAAAAGGTGCATCAAGGACATCACATGACATCACAAGGTGGAACAGAACATTTTGAGCTTTGGAAAGGCCGACAGACTAATAATAAATGGTTACTCAAATGTGTGAATAAAAGAAAACACAACTCCAAGTCTGTTTTTGACGAGGTAACATTATAACATGACTTCAAGCTTTTGAGAATCCATTTTGTGTAATATAGAACCTTTATGAGTCAGTACTACAAATCTCATTGTTCTCATATTATTTTAGCACAGATCATTACAGTGCACATGCAGAGACAACTTACGCACAAGGACAGTTTATATGTTTGATTAGCCAAATGTTAGACAAAAAGGTGTGGCCATTTCTTTGTATTAGTTTAATCATAATTATTGTGTAATTTAGACTAGTTTGGGCCTGTGTTAACTGTTCATCCTAAAATAAAAAAAGAATTGGACACGATTTGTAGGTAATATAGGGGAGTCCGACCAGTCATATGCGCCTTAAGTTTTAACAAAATTGCGTAAATCCGATCACCAAATTTTGCCATTATAGATACTTCCGATACTTCTGTGCGCCATTAACCATGTAAAATCTGAACATGTCTTAAAAATTAACCTAAATGTTGGTTAGTGTAAAGGAAACCAGGTTTTCCCTTGCGTGTTCGTTAGTTTCTGCTAGACAAAAATACACTTGAAACAGAATGCCGACATTCCCATGCAGAGACTGAATATTTACGCCTATACAGTGATTTTTATACGCAAACTATAGTGGGAGGCTACCGTGGTTTAGACTTAGCGCCTCTTTGTCGGTGCACAGGCCAGCCAGGCCTCTTGGCACATCACACAGTCCAATCAGACTCCATCCGGGTGTTATCTGGCCAACAAGTCATGCCATCATCCCTATCAGTAGTTCTATTTAGTTAGTTTGCTATTAGATACATGGAATATCATACATTTGTCTTGACATACAGTATGTCTATGAGTCTCACAGCTGTGATCAGAGCCTTTATCTTCACATGACCTCGGTACAATAATGAAATATAGCAGTAGTTATGCAGAATAGCTAAGTCTAGTTATTTATCCTAACAACTTCGCCTAGTTAACTTGCATATCAAGGGTCGAAATACATTATGGTTTGCCGTTTAGATTACGCATACATGCCATTTTTGTATATTTTTAGCAGGTGTGAGCTATTCACTTCATTTTAATTTTCACTTCATTTTCATTTTTACGCACGGACAAACTACCGCGACAGCCGGTCATCGTGAATTCCTGTGCGTTTCAGTGACAAAGAAATAACCCAGGGAGTCACTACTTTGTTACTATTACGTCTGTTGCATAATAGCGCACCGGCCCGTGCGTAAAGGCGCATGGAGATTCCGCGCACTCCGCCTCCGGACGCGCTCATCCTCCCGCACTGCCTCTGGTCTAAGGGGCGTGAACCTAATTCCAGAATGACAGAACCGGTGAGCATCAAGGAAGAGATACGTTGGACGGAGCAGCGCACGACTTCAAGGTAAATTATTTCTATTTATTAATGAAATATGTGAGCAGCGACAGTTTTGAGAGGAAAAACCCGAAAAGCGTTAAATAGACAAGAAAAAGAAAATAAAAAAACGTATTTTTACAACTTTTTAATGTAGACAAACTACTCTTATTGAACTAAAACTGCTGTTGTGTTTACTATTACTAATTTACACCTTTATTATTTTACTCTGGGTCTTGGAGGAGCCTCAAATGTTCCCTCTAATCACAAGACGTAAAGTTTTGACATAGTTTACGCATATTACGCGCCCGTGGACCAACTGGTTTGGTGTGTTCCTTTCACCTCGGGTTTTTATTTAGATGCACGACAAATGTCCACAGTGGATTTACGCGTTTCTCCTTTGGACGCCACACAGTTTTTAGGTTATTATTAGGCTACGTAAACAAATAATAAGTTATAAATTAATCAAACTAAGCGTGAATAGAAGATTTTAGTATGAAAAACAAGACAAAACAGTTTCCCAAACCTGTAAGTGTGAGCACCTCATGAACACTGCAAATTTCTCTGATCTGGCCAAGATTTTAAAACTTAAATCAGGTTATTTATCTTGTTTTCAAATTTATTATCTACTTACTAGGCCCGACACTGCTTAATTCTAGTCTAGAGGGAGTTTATTTTAAGATAACTTGTCAAGTAAAATTATCTTGCTGCATGGACAGATAATTTCACTACTTTTATGTCATTTTCTAGTAGATTTAAGTGTTTGAGCTTTTTCAGTGAACAAATGCGCAAATCAAATTAAGAAATCAGGCCTGTATCTGTTGTTATTACAAACTATGTAAAAAGGTGGAGTCCTAGTTAAAGGTGTAATGTGTAACTTTTCTGGATGGGGTCCTCAACTAATTTGTCTCCATGGAGATGTGGATGTTTTGGTTTAATTGTCCACAGTATGGCATTAAACAAAGCATTTATTCCACTACAGGTGTTATTTATTGCTCAAAAATATCTTTAATAACACCACTTTTATTTAATGTGAGTGGGGTCGCCTCTCCGCAGATCTAACTTGTAAATTGGCACGCGAGACTCAAGGAGATTCATATATTTATGGAAAATTTCCATGAACACAGTGCATTTTAAATAAAGCTGCACTATGGAACTTTCTGATTAGGGGACTGTCATCTTCTCATTGCTATGGAGACGTCATTCCTCTGCCTGGAATGTTCCACAGTATGACATTAAACAGCTCTACAGCACATTTTTATTCAATTACAGGTGGTTTTAAAGCTCAAAAGTACCAAGAAAAACAGGCGTTCTGACTGTGAGCGGGGTCGCCTCTCCACAGAT
>CM060664.1:13739329-13984329 GCA_030686955.1 Odontamblyopus rebecca
AGCAAAAACTAGTGAAGAAAAACGATCTCAGGCTGCAGAAAAGTATGTAACAGTCTTTAGTAATTTGCTTTTGATTCATATTTTATATAATAATACAGACTTTTCCACAGCAAAACTTTTTGCAGCACAAATGACTGACACAGTTTTTGTGTAGGTTTGAGTTTGATGGGGACCAACTTCACGGAGGTAGTTTAAAGTGAAGAAGACGTCGGTGTGTTTTTATGCTTCCTTCTTCACAGTAAAGGCTTTTAAATAATTTGTAACTAACTGAGTGCCTGACACTTTTCTTTTTCTCAATTTAAATCCTAATTATCTTGATTAAAAGTTACCTTAATTAAGAGTGACTTTTTGACACATGAAAAGACAATCTGCAAGTTTTGTGTGTTTATTCTTCTTCTCCTTTTTCTTTTTTTTATATCCTGATTTTTAATCTCAACCAAAAACTCATCTACTACAGGTGAGGAGGCATGCCACGGAAATTCAGACATTCTAATTAAAGGCACCGTTTCTGATTTTTATGGGTTTTTTTAAATGATTTTTTATTAAAAACATGAAGCACAGAACTAGTTCATTTTAAAACAGTTTGCAGTGGTCCAGTGTTATTCCTCATTTACCTTACGCACTCAGAGCGTCCTAATTATTCACAGCGATGAGTTTATGAACGCTTTTCACAACTCTCATTGACCAGAGGTTTGCTGTGTTTAAAGAAACTAGGATGCTCATTTGCACTTCCTGATTACCGAACAATAAAATGTACTAATTAGATGCAGACATTACACATGCAGACTTATTTTAGAGCTGATTATGAAATGTAATATGTATTTTAAGAAGTGCAAACTCTTACCAAGACTCCAAATACAAAAGTGAGTGTCAATGCAGAGTGGTTCCTTCGATCTCTGGTTCCAATTGACTTCTACAGAAAAATGGCTGCCCCCTTGTCATTCTGACATTAAAATGTTAAAGGGATAGTTTGTTTTTTTTGACATGAATCTGTACGTCCCCGTCAGCAGTGTCGTGCATCAACACTGACTTACCTCCCGACAGCATCTGAGCCCAGTTCTTCCCCGGTTTTGGTGCTGACGAAAGTGTCCGGCAAGTTGGCTGGAGTCATGAAAATAAAGTGTTTTTCTTCTCAAAACAATATGTGTTCAAAAGAGTGATACATTTGCATCACAAAACCTGAACATAAAAACGTCAGACTTCATAATTGCTTGGTACTATTTTCTCTCCATTTGTATCACTGCTGCGCCTGCTTCACTGTGTTTCCTGCTCGGAAAGTTCACGACAACATATGACTAGGACACCGACGATGAAGACATGGCCTTTAGCACAGCGCCAAGGGGAGATCTTTATGAACTCAAATATACTGATGCCCAAATTCACCAGATGGAGTTAGAACGGGCAGAGAGAGAAAGGAGGGACAGAGTGGAACAAGCTGAAGCTGGATTTTTGTTGTTACAGCCTGGAGAATCACAAGTCCACACCATGTTTTATATATATTCTTATATAGCTTATAAAAGCTTATATACTTATCGCTCTAGCTCTCACGTTAGCTCTCTCGCAGCACGGCGATCAAAAGTCTGAGCACGTAAACACTGCCAAACTACTGAAAAAAGTGTCGGATTTGTGCGCAGCTTCATCTGGTGTTATAGACTAGCAGCAGCGCGGAGTGATATGACTGGACAGAAAATAATACCAAGCGATTACGAGGTCTGGCTTTTTCATAGTTCACGTTTTGTGATGCAAATGTATCACTCTCTTGAACACATATTGTTTTGAGAAGAAAACTGCTTTATTTTCATGACTCCAGCCAACTTGCCGGACACTTTTGTCAGTGCCAAAACTGGGAAGAACTAGACTCACCGGACGCTGTCAGTGTTGGTGCACGACACTGCTGATGGGGACAAATTCATGCAAAAAACCCAACTATCCCTTTAACCTTCTCTACGTTATCCAGTTTTATTTTACTATTTTGTTTGTACGTCAAATATAAAAATTAGGTCTAATAACAAACAAATGTGTTCAGGATCCATGTGTTCTTTTTCTGCTATTTTTATTTCCATAAACAAAAAAAAAGTTCAGAAAATGTATAGTTTATCACTTTAGTTTGATCTTTTATGACTTTAAATTTTAAATATACTCCCACCTCTAGAAGTCAATGAAAATGAAGCTCCATAATCATTATTAGCGGGGCTCACCGGCCTTTTAAAGTCTCATCAAACTGGCAGTATCGGGGATGGCTCTGTGGGGAAATTAATGCGGAACAGTTGCCATGGTCATCTATAGAGTTTGGAGGGCAGAGCTGCTGTGGACCCCCGACCAGTGAGGAAGCCATTTATACAAACCTTAGACTGACCTCATTTAGAGCAGAGAGTTCAACATGGAGCTTCGTCGATGATCTTTCATTTAAAGCTTCTCAAATAGCGGGGCGTGCCGGGGGGAGCGTGGGTGATCTCGGGGAACATGCTTTTGTTTTGCCATGTTAGGATAAAGTGTAATTGCACATCCACTACTGTAGTTGGCAGTAGCGCTCTCATTGGCAGAGTGTGCGCAGGAAGTATTAGTGCTATCGTGTCTGTTTTTTGCACCGACCATACGCACATACAGCAGGAGATATGAAGTGCAGAGAATCAACCGTAGCCAAATAAATTATGGCATCGCTTACAGACTAAAGGCCGCCACACACTACAGGAGAATCTGCCCGAATTTGGCTGCGATTTCTTCTTCCCGAGTTAGGGGAAGCGTGACCCAACTTTTTGTCTCGGCGTGTGGTTTTGAAGCCGCTGCTCCTCATGTGTGGTGTCAGTGTCAGATCGTAACCACCAAACATCAACAGCCGATAAAACAGAGCGTCAGGGGCAGAGGAGCGATAGACACGCAACATATAAACTCGGGATATAGCGAAAATAAAGACTTTCTTACTCACTTCCCATAAAGTGGTACATTTAAAGTGCAGCAAGTGCTCCACATTATTCATAGAAATTGTCCTCTGCAAATAATGCAAAGACATCCAGTCCACAAAACCACACTATTCATCCAGTTTGAAGCATTCTTTGAAAGTAAAAAGGCAAAAGTTGTTCCTCGCATGTGTTTTGTTTATGTCCACAGAGCATAAAGCTGCAGATTAGCGATAGTGACTCTACTTCCTGTGGACTTTATCGCCTCTTTTAAAATGCATTAAAAATCATGTATCTGAAGTATTGCACCACATTTCATGAATAATAATAACACTGTTTTGACTTGTATCTAAACTAGAAATGCAGAGCTCTGATATTTGAACACAGAAGACTCTCAATGTGAGTAGTTTTACTGTAGACAGAAAACAGCTGACATGATCGCGCTCACAGCTTTGCAGCCTGTTTTACGCAGATAGATCCTGCTGCAGTATTTGAGATTGGAGATTTTTAGTCTCATAAGTTTCTCCTCATGTCTGTGGTGTGCGCAGTTTGTTGCACGTTTAAAAATCGCTTAAGACCGAAAAATCCTCTAGTGTGTAGTAGCAGCCTTAAGGCTACGTTTACATGGAAACGGTCTGAAGCAAAAACGCAAAAGTGTGTTTTCGTTCTCTCGCTTATTCCACATTTACATGAGCATTTTGGGTGGGAAATTCTGTGTGCACACAGGTGCAAAACTTTGCAGTTTGCTGATGCGTAGGTGGCAGCACCACCAAGACCGTATAACGCTTCTATCCTTCTCCCTGCTGCTTCTCCGGTGCACCAAAAATGTCTGCATTATGTTGAAATTGTCTTCTGTGCTCTGAATGACTCTGTGATCAGTGGAGTCACTATCTGACTTGATTTCTGTGGCATTTGCAGCTCGGGCAAGTTGAACCTCTGCCCTGTTTGTTTTTTTCCTGAACTGACTCATGCTTGTGACCCAAAGAGCAGTGGAGGAAAGTCCGAAGCCACCACCGGTGGAGCCGGATCATCCGGATCGTGTCAGACCCAATGAGCATGAGCAAGTGGAATTATTTTTAAGGAGAATAAACTTTTACATGATTGAGGAATAAAACAGTTTGGCTTTAAAATCAGAATAAACCACCCACTTCGGAATTAAGTCCAAATGAAATTAGGAATTAAGTTTTTACATGGTCTTTTAAAAGCAGAATAAATTTTTATTCAGAATTAAATCACTTTGAATTAAATGTGGCAATTGTGGTATCAAGTATAAGGTTTATTCCACAGTATCAAAATGAAGTTTGAAATGTTATTATTGTGACAACGCTCGAGTGAATGTTACCAAAATTTAAATTACGGCTTCAGCTGTAGCAGAAACAGAGCAAAAACTAGAGTGTATTCAAAAGATCTCAAAATAACCCAAGTGTAACCGGCCCCCCTCGGCGCCGCTGCCCAGTCAGTGTGGTGTGACTGTAGCATCATGGCTGGCTGCAGTTTGGACAGCGTTCTGTTCTGTGCAGATACAGTGGGCCCACTTCATTGGACTTGGGGATGCGCCATATGTACCACTGCTGCAAAACCTTCACAGATCAATTTATTCTAAACTCTTGGAAAGACTTTGCTTGAGCTATTTGTGCTTTTCTTTTTTTAATTAAAAAAACGTGTTGAGACAGACTTTTCTAACAGTTTCTGGGATTCACCTTTCCAGACCTCAGGGTAATTTTAGTACATTTATTTGTCCTCACTTGGATTTTTTTGTTAATTTTGCTATTAAAACTGCCCCTTTTACCTATTGAAGCGTTATACATCCTTTTTTCAATGCAACCTGTTATTTCGCAATCTGCCGCTATATTTGTGTCATATGGCTGTAATAAAAGCTATAGAACCAGAAACAGAGATGAGGAAAAAAAGAAAAAAAAAAAAACAGAAAATAATATACAAAAAATATCAAGAGCAAAATATCAAGTCTGTAAGTAAACTAAAAATAAAATATCTAAAAATATCCTTATTGCCCTCAAAAAATAAATAAATACATAAATTGTACAATTGCCCCATTACTTTACTGGTGGCCAATTTATAATTTATTTAATTTCTCTCTTTCTTTTATTTTTATAACTTAAAATATATACTTTTAATAAATACTTTTAGTCACTATGCTTAACTGATATTATTTTCACTGTCATCTTTATCTTTCAGAATCTTGTATTATTATTATTATTGTTATTAGTATTAGTATTATTATTAGTAGTAGTAGTAGTAGTAGTATTATTAGTATTGTTATTATTATTATTATTATTATTATTATTATTATTATTATTATTATTATTATTATTATTATTATGGATAGGGGACTTTAAACATATAAGGTAGTGCAAAATTCCCCTCTTAATATTTTTCATTTCTATATTTCCACCATAGCCGTCCTGTTAATAGTCATAAATATAGAAAATTCCGGATTATTTTACACACAAAGCACAAAATTAATGAATGCAAAAGCAATTATTCAGTTTCAAAGCTAAAAGTGCCTGTATTGTGCATTAATCCTCACCTAAATTGAATTCCCGTCTGTCTGGGCTGCTGTTTACTAAAAAGATCCACTTTCAATCATCATTCACACATTCAGCTCACAAAGGCAAAATCAGATAAATCCTGTTTTTCTTGACACCTTTACCGGATCTATTTGGCTGATTTTTGCTCAGAAATCTGAAACTGAACTGAGTCAAAACACTTGACTCTTCTTTTCTTGCAAAACTCTGCGGTATCGATTGGAAAAGTGAAACCAAAAATGCAGCGCTTGTCTCCAAAAAAAGAAAAGGTAATTTTACAAGACGCAATGCATAATACATCTTCAGCTCCGCTCACATAAACTATTTAAAGAAACTAGATTTGGAAGGTTGTAATGTCTCTGTGCTGGAAGACGATCGATGGGATTGCAATGATGTGGATGTGAATCTGACAGTGTTTAGTTCAATGTGCAGTTTTATTGTTTTGCTCAGCTATTTCTGTAGAAGTTTTCAACGCTTGTCAACACATTGCTTTATTATCAGTCAATCTATTTCTTTTTGGCTCCGAGGGGCAATTTAAGCCCATTGAGCGGTAAAACGGAATAATAGAGAGCTCAAACAAATGTCTGAGTGCAGCTCAACAGGACATCAGACCCAGTGTCTTCAGGACAAAAGTGTCCCTCCTCTGTGTTCTGCAGCCTGGGAAACAGCGTCAGTGTCCAGAGGAGAACCAAGTGAACTCTGGAGACAACAGGAAAGCCTTTCCTAAGCCTCGCTCTCACAGGTTTGGTGAAGAATTGGGTCATTCTCTTGAACTGTTCTGCCATATTTGGTGTAGAACGACTATTGCAATGTTTCAAGCATTTCAGAGCTAGCTGGATAGCATGGTTTCATGTAGGTTTGACATGATTACAGGAAAAACAAACTGCTCAAATCACTCCATCCAATAGTTTTTGAAGGGATAGTTCGGGTTTTTTGGCATAAATCTGTATGGCATCCCCGTTAGCAGTGTCGTGCATCAACAGTTCTTCCCCGATTTCGGACGAAAGTGTCCGGAAAGTTGGAGGGGTCACGAAAATAAAGTGTTTTACTTCTCAAAACGTGTTCAAAAGAGTGATACATGCAGAGAGAAAATAGTGCCAAGTGATTATGACTTTTTTGTGATGGTTTTGTGATGCAAATGTCCATTTTTATATATATTCTTCTATAGCTTATACAAGCTTATATATTTATCGCTGTAGCTCTCATGTTAGCTCTCTTGCGCCGCGGCGGTCAAAGTCTGAGCACGTAAACACTGCCGAACTACTGAAAAAAGTGTTGGATTCATGCAGGGTGTCACCTGGCAGCAGCGCGCAGTGATATGAGCGGAGAGAAAATAGTACCAAGTGATTATGAGGTCTGACTTTTTCATGGTTCACGTGATGTAAATGTATCACTCTTTTGAACACATATTGTTTTGAGGAGAAAAACTCTTTATTTTCATGACTCCAGCCAACTTCCCTGACACTTTCATCAGCACCGAAACCAGGGTAGAACTCGGCTCACCGGACGCTGTCGGGAGGTAAGTCAGTGTTGATGCACGACACTGCTGACGGGGACATACAGATTCATGTCAAAAAACCAAAACTATCCCTTTAACTTTTGTCTTTTGAACAGCACAAGATGCACTTCTTAGTTGGTCAAAATCACAACATCCAGTATCGCACTTACCTTGAGTCAAATCTGCTGCCTGTGTCCAAGAGAAGTTTTAGTGAAATTAGGGTATTGTCGACTAAAGTGGGGCACTAGTGGCTACAATAGTATATCTTACCTCCAAGTGTGGAGTGCATGAATAATGTACTGTAAAGTGCTTTGGGTGTCTTAAAAGGTACTAAAAAAACAAAAGTTGCAATACATTTTCAAATACATAGAAAAAATCGGGTACAGGGCCTTTCAATTTCTGTTTCCAAATTGGAATATGGGATTTGGTCATTTTCCACAGTGACACGGTGTCTCTCAGCAGTTACATTTTTATTTAGTCATAACTGAACCTCTACTTGAGTCTAAAATCACCATGTTACAAAAGGATAGAAATTCTGCAGAAAAGTGAAAAGTATAATTAAAATAAGCATATGGTTCATTAGCATATCACAATTTTTAGTGCCAGTAATACGGCTTAACAAATGTTCTCGTGGCAAGAGCCTTAACAGCTCTGATGTTGTTTTCAATGCTGAAAGAGTCTGCTGTTGTGGAATCAAATTTCAGATTAGCTGCAACTTATTTCAATTAAAAGAGGTGTATTATGCAAAACTGTGCTGTAAACCAGGAACTATATTAGTCTCAAACCTTAATGGTACTCAAACACGTCAAAAGTTCATAGCAGGACAATTAAATACAATCGGTCCATTTAAATACTGTCTTTCTTTTCTTTATTTAAAGAAAGGTCAACATGTGACAGTAAAGTTGCATATAGAGTCAAGAACTGTTTTTCAGCCGGTTCCTATTACAAAATTACATGATTACAAACACAAATACTTTGAGTACATAGACAGTTATAAAGTGCAGATTTAACAAGATACAAGTGCATGATGTGATAAAATTCAATAATAAAGTGCATCATGGACAATAATGAATGCAGATTTGATACATGACGAAATACTAAAACAATAAATACTAAATACTAGTAAAAATACAATACTATAAATACAATCAATCAAATACTGCCCCACTTTAAAGGTATGTTTTAGTTGTATTTCATTTGTTTATGTTGTTGTAACCCCCGCGACCCAGCCGGATTAAGCGGAGAAGATGGATGGATGGATGGATGGATGTTGTTGTAAGGCGACCTTGAGTGTCCAGAAAGGTGCTTATTATTATTATTATTATTATTATTATTATTATTAGCAGTAGTAGTAGTAGTAGTAGTAGTAGTAGTAGTAGTAGTAGTAGTAGTAGTATTATAAGCCTAAAGTCAATGCCAGTGTACTCTGAAGACATATCTTTTTCAAGTATTTATTTAGTATTATAATATCACATATATAGATCATGAAAGATTGTTGAAATTATTGTAAACCACCAAATGTTTCTAAAATGGCTCAAAGATCCCCTCTTTCTTACCATTCTGTGAGGCATAATTCTCCCTACAGAGCACTGTCACAGCAAAATCAGCGCCTGTGGGAGAGTCTTGGACTTAAACAGACCCAGATGAGACCATGAGGCCCCTAATGGATGTGGGGCCCCTGTGCCTTTTGTGTCCATAGTTATACTGCTGGTGAGATGTCCCACTGGTGCGACAGGACCTGGACACCGATTGTCGCACCAATCACAGAGCTTCACTGAGGTTTGTGCTGAAGCCAAAGGCGACGCGCCCTACTGAACCGAAACAAACATGACGCCAAGAGACATTTCATCCCATTTTAACAATAATACTAAATGTTTGATTTGAGAAAATGTGCAGAAGGTAAGAGCTTTGTGCATTTGTGGACAGGGAAAATGGCTGTGCTTTTTTTTTTCAAGTGGATGTAGTTTTTCAAGGATGTTCAAGGTTATTTATTTATCATTCAAGCATGCAAAACAAACACATGACCAAAAGAAATCCCTCAAGAGGGATAAAAACAATAATAAATAAGCAATATTAAAAGTACATCAAGAGCATTTAGCAGTTTCAACAGATATGCACAAGTTAAACAAGTGGCAAGATGGAGAGGTGGTCTAAGCAGGAAGTCAGTGTGCGCCGTTCAGAAGTCTGACAGCCTCAGGAAAAAACTGGATCTCAGCCGAGATGTTTTATAGAGGACAGAGGGACAAACAGGTGTTGGGAGGGGTGCGAAGGGTCCCCCATAATCCTGGAGGCCCGTCTCCTGCAGCAGAGGCCATGACGTTCGGCCTTTTCCCGAGCGCTTTCACTGAGATGATAAAAGTGTAAAACTGAATTCAGAGTGACACATATGAACCTGATGTGAGCTAAGTTAAAGCAGCTCTGGATGCCCCTCAAACCACAGATGCTTTCGGTTTCTCCCTCGTATAAAGAGCTTGAAAGTCTGAAAACAAGAATATTACTTATATACTTCAAAAAGCACATAAAACGATGATATCACTGCCACTTTAATTCCATCCTTTCTTCAAACACTCCACTACTAAAAATCTAAATTATTCTGACTTTGGCACAAAACTGCGTCTTTATGCATTCGTGCTGCTTTAACTGCTCCCAGAGGACAGGGTTTTTGGGGCGATTTTCATTCGAACGGCATCTCTTCGGCTCTAGACAGGAACAATAATTACCTTTTATTCTTGTACGACAATCTTCACTTGATAATTACAGGAGGGACGCCAATTAAGACTCCAAAAAGGCATGCGAGTGTCCTCTCTCCACTGGGGTCACTCGCTAAGTTCTGCAAGTTGTTAATTAAATGTGCTGCAGTCCTCGGGGGGATGGAGAAAAAGGCAAAGTGTGTTCGCAAAGAAAGAAATTGCACTTGCCACTTTGTCTTTTGAATCAATACGTAAACAAACTGAAAGAATCTATGAATACATAATGCCGCCGCTAAATGAAGGAAGGCGTAAATAAGTGGAAATGGAGTGTGTAAAATCAAAGGTCTGATTTTGTTTTCATGTATTTTAGCGAAACTTATCGTGCCACTGTAAAGATATACAGTCCAGTATATACATATTGTATAAACAGCTCAACATAAGCCTGATTTGTACTGTAATTATAAAGCTTTTTATTGTTTGAGAACCATGCTAGTTGTTGGAGTAAGCTTTACTAAAGGCCGCCACAGACTACAGGAGAATTTGCGATTTCTTCTTCCCGAGTTCAGGGAGGCGTGACCCGACTTTTTGTCTCCATGTGCGATTTTGAAGCTGCAGCTCCTCGTGTGTGGTGTCAGTGTCAGATCATAACCACCAAACATCAACAACGCAACGGTAACAGCCGATAAAACAGAGCGCCAGGGGCAGAGGAGTGACGAACACAGAGACGCAACATACAAATTCGGGATTTAGCAAAAATAAAGATTTTATTACTCAGCTAATGTAAAGTGGTACATTTAAAGTGCATCTCACCCACATTATTGATACAAATTGTCAATGACATCCAGTCCACAAAACTGCGCTATTAATCCAGTTTCAGGCATTCTATAAAAATAAAAAGACAGTGTTTCCTCTTGTGTGTTTGTTTACATCCACAGAGCGCACCAATTGTAAAGCTGCATATTAGCGATAGTGACTCTACTTCCTGTGGACTTTATCTCCAATCTTTTACGCTTTTAAAAAGTCATGTATCTGAAGAATTGCACCACATTTCTTTTTTTCTTTTTTTTACACTTTATTTTTTATTGAAATCGTTTTATATTTTACAGAGAACATGCAATCAAACATACTGGGGTTTAAGAGATAGACATATACAATCAAACAATTCAAGGCACAGTCGTGTATTACGTAAGTATATTTCCCATTTTCCCAGAAGTCATCCTCCTTTTATTGCACCACAGTTCACAAATAATAATAACACATTTTTGACTTGTATCTAAACTAGAAGTGCAGAGCTCTGATCTTTGAACACTTAAGAGTCTCAGAGCGAGTGGTTTTACTGTAGACAGGAAACAGGAAACACGATCGCACTCACAATTTTATATCCTGTTGTCCGCAAATCCCGCTGCAGTGTTTGAGATCAGAGATTTTAAGTCTCATAAGATTCTCCTCATGTCTGTGGTGTGCGCTTTTCGTCACATGTTTAAAAATCGTTTATGACCAAAAAATCTTGTATTGTGTGGCGGCCTTAAGCCAGAAAATCTCCACTCTGGCCTTGGAAAGTCCGTATAAACTCATCATGGTGAATAATAAGAACAAAAATGGAAACATAACTACATCATTTTTTTAAGAAGTAAATAAAAACACAGCTTGAATTTATTGTTTATGTAACTCCAAATCAATAATATAAAACCATAATGTGTTTGGTTAAAGAAATAAATAAAAAAGAGACATTTATAAAGGATTTTGACATTAAGAAAAAAATGTCTAATCTATCTTCCCACTTGTGCGCAAAGTCGGAGATGAAAAGGACGTGTTCGCTTTGGCCTGTCTTCATATTAAAGAGAACTAAAGCGAGCGTGTATTCGCCTGTCAGAGTTCATCTCCACATGAGAGGCTGCTTACCCCAGGTTTCATCAGACCTGCTCACGGCCTCGAGTCTCCAGTCCTCCAATGCTGAGGGGACAGTGCCCACTACAGGTCTGACCGGGGAACAGCAGGAGGAGATGAGAGATCACATAAGGGAAGTCGATGCACGGCTGAGCTGATCCAACATACAAAATTTATTAACAGTTTCATCTCGTCTGGTTTAGCGCAGGATCAATTTCTGCTACTTACACAGAATAATGATTTTAATGTTTTTAACCTGTGTCTTTTACTAAAACTAAAGTGCATATGACACATTAGACTACTCATTCACAAAAACATAATTACCTAAAGTCCGCGACATTATTTTTTCGTGTTGGATGTTGCACCATTCAACCTCAGTGTTGTACAGAGCTCTTTATATAAAATAAAAAATTAAAAAAACACGATCAGTCATGGTTACGGCCAAAGTTTTTCTGAGCGAATATCAGACTCCAGGCTCTGTGTGGTAACGTCTCTGTGATTCTGGACTGGAGAGCACGAGGGTGGGAGGAAAGGCAATATGCAGGGTTATAGTCTGACACAGTCTAACTGCTGAACATCCTGAAAGTGTAAAGAGATTAGACGGCTCATTTCACAAAGCTTGCATCGTTAGATTTAAGTTGTTTTTTTTGTTTTGTTTTTAAGTTTAAATCTGTACTTCCCGGTTGGACACAGGGAGCATACTTTTCAGCTGTCATCAACATTCTGTGGAGATGTGACGCTAACTGTAAGCACTGTTGTGATGTTTCTTATTTTGTTAAGCTAAAGTATGTATTGTATGGGTTCACATAACTAGTAACTCACGATTGCTCGAGTTTCTCTGTATTCCTGGTCACATGCAGTGATATGACCTGCTGTGTCTGGGCTACTTCAAGGCAGGTCATTATGTTCAGTCCTTATTTATCAGGGTTAAAATAACAAGTGGTTATTTTATTCATTCTCATCATTCAGAAATATTGGTCCCCTTGGGTTCAATCTAACCAGTGCCCCAGTTGACCCAGACAAGTCATCTCCTTTTGAGAACTGTTTAGATCAATACTATTGTATGTTTTACCTCATGTTGATTTCATGACGTCATGAATAAGAAGTCTGTTTTTGTTTTGCCGTTCAAGAATAGGGAGAGTCGGACCTCGCGTGAGGGACAGAAGGTTTTGGTTTTCTATTCTTCTTTGTACACAGTTGCTTTAATAAATCCAGACTCTTTGATTTAAGACAACTTTTATCTAGTCTTATTCTTCTCAGATTTAAAAATGCACAACTGTAATCTGAGCTTTTTCTCTTTTTTACACAATTTGACCAGTAAGAAAGGACTACAACAGGTGAGCAGATTTGTGTTGTCAAACATGTCTCTCTCAGATAACATTACAGTCACAAGTCTCTCTGTAATAGTACATGTTCTCTGAGGCACTAGCAGTGTCTTTGTGTTTGTAAAAGTTAAAAACTTTGAGAAAGATGGTCTCGTTCACAGCGGAGCTGTTCTGAGGTGTGTTTGTGTTTGGTCACAAAAACTGATCATAGACGCAGTAAGAGGAGGCCTCACTTTGCACCAAGACTCCAAAATATCAGAACAGCTTCATATCAGTCACAGGCATGGATCTATTATAAAAACAGGATAAGGCGTTCCCCCCCTGTCCGGGCTCCAGACCGACTAGTGGCCGCTCCAGGTACTGCAGCTTGGGCTTGGGCCCAGAAAGAATTCTCCCATCGAAACACAATGCATTTTTTGAGACTCCAAACTGCTCGTGTTCGGCTGACAGGGCTTTGACAACTTTCACAAAGGTTCGATTTTGTAGGGATCCTTTTCTACTTTCACAACATAAACGTAACAAAATTAATGCAACACTGGATGGAAATAACTCTTGTGACATTGCAGAAGCTTATCGAAACAATGCCACAGCGAGTGCATTCATTTTTCAGCAAGATCTTGCACTGATGATGGTCAAGTCTGAGCCTTCTCCAGCACATCCCAAAGATCCTCAATGGGGTTCAGGTCTGGACTCAGGTCTCATGCTCCCTGAACCACTCTCTCACAATCTGAGCCCGATGAATCCTGGCATTGTCGTCTTGGAATATGCCCGTGCCATCAGGGAAGAACAAATCCACTGAAGGAATAACCATTCAGGTTCAGATGACCTCATTCTTTGAGCACACACTGCTGTTGAACCTGGACCTGACCAACTGCAGCAACATCGTACCTGTTTGCTTAGTTAAATACAGGAGACGAGTGTTATTTTGGCCAGGCAGTGTATGTAGACGTAGGACTAATGCTGTAACTGATGGACTGATGACTAACGGATGGAAATTAGCCCTTGGCTACAATCCGGTGTGTTTACGGTCATGTTTTATCATGTCTGTTCATTAACATGCACTGCCCCAATCAAATAAATAAATAAAATAAAATAAATAAACTTACCAATAATTATTTTGAGTGGAGTTTTATTTATGACAAAGGCAGAGTTACTCCATTTTCAAACTCATTGCTTCCTGTATTTTGTATTTATTTGTGTTTTGTGGTTTTCTTTTCAAGTTTCCTGCACAAACAAACATTTTCCACAAGTAGTATCCCACCAAACCAAATAACAGGCTAATAAAAAAAAAAAAAACATGAAAACTTGTAAAATGCCTTTTAGAAAGCTTGGTTAACGGAGCCAAGGAGTTCGTATGCTACAAAGAACACTTTTTAACCTTTTTTAGGCTTATATCTGTACAATAATTTTAATAATCCAGAGATACTGCATGTTTTATTTACTTTGAAATAATCACACTCTATTTTGTACCCTTTAATCCAGTCGGGACCTCGTTCTTTTAATGAGTCTGTAATTAAGGTGTACACTTAGCAATTAAGTCCATTCAAATTAGCATTAGCTCATTTGTGTTAAAGGAAATGCTTCATATTTTCAGACCTATTATAACTGGATACAAACAACATTTTATCAGATCTGAGCCATTTGCGCAAACTATGTCCCAAGGTCCGCATCATTAAAATCCAATTAAAAAGGGAATACATGAACTGTGCTAAAAATACATGGGGAGAATTATGTGTTTCAGGGAAGTTGTTCATATTTCTCGCTAAATTCTTTGGTAATTACCAGAAAAAGTGAGCAGTGAGTCAGTGTGGTGGTGAACTTGAGGGAGCGTTAAAGACTGGAGAGCATGAGGGTGGGAGGAAAGGCGATATGCAGGCTGAGAGTCTCACATAGTCTAACTGAACTGAACTGAACATGCTGAAAGCGTAAAGAGGTGAGACGGCTCATTTCACAAAGTTTACATCATTAGATTTGACTCACATCTTTGCCTCATTTTTGGGGTTTTTTCGGATGAAGTTTAAATCTTCACTTAGACACAGGCAGCACATATGTAACACTGATATTTCACAGCAGGGTTGGGCGGTATCCAAATTTTGATACCGTTAAACCTCAGCATTTTACTGGAGTATACATTCCTGCACGGGTTCATTTTTGGAGGCCCGCACCCTCCTGTAAACCCGTAATTATATCAAAGTTAAATCCGCACCCACCCGGACGCGCTAACATTCCACCCGTTACCCGCTTGTGCTCGTGATAATTAACACACAAATTAGAAGCTTTCTAACTGATGCACTTTATCTTTTTGATGCGCCTCTCAGCGAACAACAATGAACAAACAGCAATAACTGGTTGCCGCCAAGCCTTAAACTAGTAATACACGATACACTCCATTTTTTTCTTTTCTTTCCACTTTTCATAGTCGCCTAATCACTGGTAAGTTAAACTTGTGGGCTAAACATTTTGCTCTACCTGAGCCATAAACATCACAACAACAACGAAACAAACAAATGAAAAAACAATCGATGTCAGTTTAACACAAAATAAAAGCCTGCATTTTATCTAACAGTATCGTCCTCAGTCCAGGTTTCAGGTGTGTTCTGCGTTCTTGGATCATAAATTGGATCAAAAGTTTCTCACTGGCAGAGCTGGATGTGGGGATTGAGAGCGCACCACCTGGACCCGCCCGTGTGTGATCACTACCCGCCGGTACCCGACCCGGTGCAGGACTCTGGTATACAGTATTACTGTGACTAATTAAGAATTTGTAGCTGCACCTAAACCATTCAGAAACAGAAGAGCAGCTTTATGTTTGAAGATGAGGCACAAGTTCTGATCAAACCAAAGTTCACCAGCGCGTATCTCCCTCCATTTAATGATCTGGGACATGTCAAGACAAGAAAAGTGCAGAAGAAGCAGATTCAGAATAAAAAGTAAAAGGCGACAGTCCACGGCGTGTGATATTTCCCACTGCAGCAGGTTGTATCTGACAGACCCGTGCTCTCCGCACTCGGAAAAGTTACTGTCTCCTCCGTGAAAGTCTGACTTCAGCTCAAGCGGGAACTTTCTCCTCTTCAGCGCCTCGTCCCCTCTCGACTCTCTGCGTTCAATCAATCACAAACCTTTTGGCTCAAAATCACACACGAAGCGTCAGTCATGTTTTTTTCTTCTTCCTCACTGCATGTGGATGGAAATCTCCGAGCGTAAAGACGTTTGAAGAGGAGAGAGAGCGAAGGGGAGAAAGTCAGCGCTGTGCCCCGTGTCTGAAGTAACTGTGGTGGATCTCTGGCCTGACGCAGGGTCGTAGCTCAGACAACATTTGCTGTTTCTCCCCTGTCTTTCGGCCTGAAGCCAAAATGTTCTTAATATTATATTAGGTCCTTATGCACTGCAGATTTTTAAAATGACAGTAATGAAACTGTTGGTACTTTTTAATACCTCAGGATACGGTATTACCGTATTACCGCCCAAACCAACTTTGCAGCTGTCATCAACATTCTCTGGAGGTGTGAAGCTAACTAAGCACTCCTCTGTTACTCAAATCAGACTTTAATCTGATTTTTTCCTTTTAATCTTTTTCACACAATCTGACCATTAAGACAGAACTTGGCTGGAATTACAACAGGCGATCTGATTTGTGTTGTCAAACAAGTCCCTCTCAAATCACACTACACACAAGCTCGTCAGCATTATCGTTATCTAAATATTAGATGGTTAAACTAGATTTATGCTACATAAAAACAAAATTGTGTTTCCCAAAGCCACTGCAGTTCAGTGCAACAGTAAAAGTCCAATCAGAGTCTAGATTTAACAGCCCAACTGCTGTTGGCAGGAAACTGTCGAGCATTCGAGTAGTTCTGGAGACCAACTGTGGCCGTGGACATGGCAACGAATCAAAAGTGCTGGACTGAAAAAAGTAAAGATGCAGCAAAAGTTGGTTGTGCCTCTATGATAGTTCTCATTCTTATGCTGTTTGGTTGTTTCAGTTGGTGATGAAACGGGCGATTCCCTCTGTGTATTTCCTCAGGTCTTTTGCCACATTAAAAAAAGTCTGTAGCATCTCAGAGGAAATGAGAAAAAACAAACAGCTCATTTCCCACCATCCCACAGTCACTAACTCTAACTACAAATACACAAGCTGCTGGTTAAAATCCCATTATACGATGTTAAATGTTATGCAACATCAACTTTCATATTGTCGATCAACCACCAGTACACGCTCACTGCTCTGCCCACTGGCAACTCCAGAAATCATCCAAATGTTTCTGTTGAAAGTGTCTGGAGTTTAAAAACACAGTGGAGCACTTCCTGTGGAGTGGGACAGAAAGAAGAACAGAAAATATGCAGCATTTGTGTGTTAAACTGTTTGATTCAATAAACAACATTATAGCAGATCAGAAAATAGCATAATATGGACTTCTAAGTGCTTTACAGAAGCTTTTGAATATTACTACAAGAAGCAAACTATTTCTGGGCTTAAACAAACCTGCCCATTGGTTTGAAATTGTCTGAAAAATATTCTAAAATATGGCCGCCGTTCCGGGTCTTAATCCATCCACTTTCGGAGAGGTGTGGAGCGCTGGAGTGGAAACAGGAGTTGACAATTTCATCCCTGGCTGCCTCTTGCTCAGATGGGCCTATTACCGCCGCGGGCCCCAAGCGCGCCTCTGTGGACCGCATATACATACAGGGTCGAACATGAGTGGTGCATTAGCAGCAGCCGGAGCATGGACGCTACATTAGCTTCAGCACTAACGGTGTGACAGCCTTCCACGGAGCAAACATTTAACACGGAGGAGACGGCCGTTTGCTTTTAGGTATGAAGCGCTCGATGGAACTTCCAAGGACAAGTTCTGTTTCTTTACTCGGCCTGCACTGACCTGGAGAGAAAGAAGGAAAGAATGTTGCTTCAAGGAAAGATAAATGTAAGCTTCTTCTTCCAGTAAAAGAAGTATTCTGTTTGTACTTTGTAGTATGGAGAAGTGTTTGAATAGCTGTTTGTCAGGTATTTTTGTTGTTTACCTGAAGACCTAAAGGCAATTTTAGTACATTTCTCCTCGCCTAGATGTTTTTCTTAATTTTGCTCATAAAACTGCTCCTTTTACCCTATAATGAAGTGTTCTACATCCTTTTGTTCAGTACAACCTGTTATTTCACAATCTGCTGCTGTAGTTGTGTCATATGGCTGTAATGAAAGCTACAGGACCAGAAATAGAGATGAAAAAAAAAACAGAAAATAAAATTCACACTCTTTTATACAAAACACACAGCGCATGTATAAACAACATTTTGGACATAAAAAATGCTTAATTTAGAGCCTTAGCTACAAAAATGCAAAATACCAAGTTTGTAAGCAAACTAAAAATATCCTTATTGCCCTAAAAACAAACCATTTATTTGAGAAAAACTGCACTTAGAGCGGCTTTTTCAATTGTTATAAACATACACGTGCGAGAGGAGTCGACCATCTTGACTCACTTCACTCTTTCGCCAATCAAAATGGACGGAGCACCTGCGTTTGGCAAAAAACAAAGTTCCTATTGGACACTTGTTTTGCGTACGTCATCACACAGCATGAGGGTGACGTAGGATAATACCGCAGATATATACGGATGTCTCCGCTTAAAAAAAAAAAAAAAGTAAGTTTCTATTTTTTACGGTTCTGCACGATTTTTTTAAGTTATGCACGATTATATAAAACATATTCCTCCGTATCGTATACGATGTCAAAGGTCTTCGAGTGTTTTTTAATTCAACAATTTGTAATGTTTCAGATTTATATTATGGCCCTGTTCCAGATACATTGTATAAACTCTCTTGAGGTTCAAATAAGTCAGTAAGTGCTCTGTCTGCATCAAATTATGAAGCCTTTTATTGTCTGATAATGAGGAAATACTAGTTGTGGTTGCAAAACATAGCTCTGGTGAAAAGGGCTTATACAGTAAACTCGTGGTGAATTATTAGGATATTCGGATTGCGAAAGTGAGGATTAACTTCAGACCTCTGTCTAAAATGAAATGAAATGTTTAATGTTTAAGGCAGGTTAAAATCAGATAAAGCACCTTTAATTTTTATTATTAGGCCCGAGCACCAGAGGCTGGCGAAGGGCCTATTAGTATCGCATAGCGATGCTCATAGGGGGCGGGAACTAAAATGACGCGACGTGACTCACCCGTAGTGACCAGGGACCCTCGCCATGACATAGCAATGCGCCAGAGGTTTCCAAAAATTTATAGTTTGTCAGCCAAAAAAAAAGTGGAACATTGTTCTCGTATCAGAATATTCTTCTTCTTCTTCTTCTTTTTCTCCTAACGCACTCACCCATTTTTCACCCAGTGAACAATGGCGAAAACTCACGAAATTTGGCTACTCCGCTTCTCTAACTTTTGGCTTTTTCCATTTTCAATAAATAAATAAAATGGCTCGTCAGCACCCCCTAACGAGACAAAAATAAATTAGGGAATAAGAATGACACCAAAAAAAATTTGCACATAGAATCATGAAATTTAACACAGAAGTCGATCATGACAAGATGAGTAAAAAATATTATTATGGCCATGGCCCCTGACACACCAGAGGGCAGCCATTTTGGATTAAAGTTTGCGAAGCTGAAACGCACTCCTCCGCGGGCGCTCACCCGAACGGCCTCAAATTTGGTTCACATTATCTCCAGGGGCAGAACATCAAAAAATATCCACAGATCCCAATTCCGTCTAACGTACTCTGAGCAGTGAAGCAACAAAAAATGAACATAAGTTTTGGAAATTGCTCCTATTTGCTCAAACAAACTCTGATTTCAATGAAATTTTACACAGTTCTTAAAAACTCTGCCCTAAAGTGACTGAATGTGAAAAAAAAATTAATTTGGTGCATTAGCGCCCCTTGAAATAAAACGTGACCCCGCAAACGTTCAAAAGCTCACCAAATTTTGCCAAATGTTCAGAAATTATGAGACATTCAAGAAAATATAGGTTTCATGTGTGGGGATCAAAAAATGGAGATAATACACCACCTCGAATATTAGGCTCCACCCACTCCTATGGGAGCCGACCCAGCTCAACTTTGTCATAGAGCCACGAAATTTGGTACATGCATTCGTCACGTAAAGACAAACAAAAAATATTATTATGGCCACGCCCCCTGACAAAGCAGAAGGCGGCCATCTTGGATTGAAATCTTCAAAATGCAGAGTCTGCATTTTCCCTCTGAAGGCGCTTCACCCACAGGGCTGAAAATCACAGTACATCATCTAGAGAAGTGCGGCTTCAGACGTTACCTCCATTTTTTTTGAAAACTGTCACGGTTTACGTTCAGCAAAACCGCAAAATTGTATCAAAATTTAGACAATATTCAAT
The DNA here is from genome assembly GCA_030686955.1 of Odontamblyopus rebecca. Taxonomy (NCBI): domain Eukaryota; kingdom Metazoa; phylum Chordata; class Actinopteri; order Gobiiformes; family Gobiidae; genus Odontamblyopus; species Odontamblyopus rebecca. The sequence continues at coordinate 13,759,525 of CM060664.1, forward strand.
GTCAAGATGTGCTCCTGTTGGCACAGACTTAGTCCGATTGTGCTGAAATTTGAATCACTGATGCTGATCTCGGCCTGAATATAATACACTATAAAGCATATGAATAATTACAATATAGCGCCCCCTAGTATAATGAAACGCCAACATTACCGGATTTGTACCAAATTTGGGAATTAAATTCTATGTATGACTACAAGCAAAAAAATACATTACGGGTTTGGTGAATTTTTCACTGTTGGCCACCAGGGGCGCAAAGACTCTATACAGACTATAATACACTATAAAGCATATGAAAAGTGTGGTTGGGTTTTACGGTTATTAGGGTTAGTGTGGGGCATGTGGTTTGCAGGGCACATCGTTTTGTAGGGCATGCTGTTTGCGGGGCACGGTGTTTGCGGGGTGTGGCGTAGGTGCACGCGAGGGCCGATCATCGCCGCTTGTGGCTATATTTTTTATTTATTGTTGAATTTCGTCATGCGGAATGTTATATGTTTACTTATTTGTTTATAAGTTCATGTTTTCTATATGTAAGTCTTGCTAGAAAAATAACATATTTCATGGTGTACATTTTTTGGACACTGAAAGATACTAACATTGTGTTATTCATTCACTATACAGATCTTAGCTGTGAGACGAATGGATGTGGTGCTGCCGATCTGTGCCACCCTCCGACTCCTACTAATACTCCAGCAGTGTTCACTTGGGTGGAGCTTGAAGCGACTGAGCCCAAATCCTTTTGTTTGTAATTTTACTTTCCCTAACAAGGATGCAGACCTTTGTTTTGTTTTCAGTGTTGCTCTCAGGAGAAAAAGCATTACAGTGACCCAAGTTGATTTTGCACTTATTTAATGATGCATTATGTAATTTAGCTATTCGCTTGTCTCCATGGAGATGCTATTGCTTTGCCTGGAAAGTACCTCAGACTTGGAATACATGTGTTTTTATTTTTTTGTGTGCAAGACAAATAACTGTAATTGACTAAATGCAATATGAACAAGCTTAACCCCAGACTGCAAAACATCCTTAGCAATACATAATTATCTCCATGGATACAAGCAGGTGGCAAATCCCCCCTTCAAACACCAGAAAAGTGACATAGTGCACCTTTAAATCATTGCTGTTTTGTTTTGTCTAATATAAAGAAATTCTGTTCACTTCCAACACGTCCCAAAACATTCCAAAGACCTTTAGCACCATCCAGTGGCCGAGAACGCAACTACACCTGCCACTAATACTGCCATTTTAACCAGGAAAAAACAGGACTAAAGCAGAACTAAAGCAGGACTAAACCCGGACTAAACCAGTACTAAAACAGAATCTAACCAGGTTTAAACAGAACTAAATCAGGACTGAACCAGGACTAAACCAGAATTAAACCAGAATTAAACCAGAATTAAACCAGGACTAAAAGAGGACTAAACCAGGATTAAAGCATGACTAAACCAGGGCTAGACCAGGACTAAAATAGTACTGAACTAGGACTAAATCAGGATTTAACTAGGATTAAACCAGGACTAGACCAAGACTAAAACAGTACTGAACCAGGACTAAACCAGGATTAAACCAGGACTAGACTGGGACTAAAACAGTATTGAACCAGAACTAAACCAGGATTTAACCAGAACTGAACCAGGATTAAACCAAGGCTTAACCAGGACTAAAACAGGATTTAACAGGGCTACAGCAGGATTAAACCAGGATCAAACCAGAATTAAACCAGGACTAAACTAGAACTAAACCAGAATTAAACTAGGATTTAATCGGCGGCACGGTGGCTGAGTGGCAACACTCAGGCCTCACAGCAAGAAGGTTGCGGGTTCGATCCCCGGGTTGCCCGGGCCTTTCTGTGTGGAGTTTGCATGTTCTCCCCGTGTCTGGATGGGTTTTCTCCAGGCACTCCGGTTTCCCCCATCAATCCAAAACATGCACTGTAGGTGTGAAAGTTGTGTGAGTGAGTGTTGGTGGTGGTCGGAGGGACCGTTGGCTTGGCTTGGCAGCCGCGCCTCCGTCAGTCTGCCCCAGGGCAACTGTGGCTATAACAGTAGCTTACCACCACCGGGTATGGAGTGAATGAAGAATGCTCTGTAAAATGCTGTGTAAAGCACTTTGGGGACATGTGTCTGTGTAAAGCGCTATATAAATAAACCTTACCTTACCTTACCTTACCTTAATCAGGACTAAACCAGGACAAAACCAGGTCTAAACCAGGTCCCTGAGTATGGCATTGAACTGTTCTATCCTCATAGAGACCAAATCCAGACCAAGTTACAGATCAGATCTGTGGACAGGCAGTCAGACTTCATTTTTCTGAGTATTTTTGAGCTCTAAAACCCTCTGTAATTGAATAAATGTAAGGCAGAGCTGTTTAATGTCATACTATGGAACATTCCAGGCTGAGCAATGACATCTCCATAGAAACAAGCAGGTGACAGATGCCCATCCAAACAGTTACACAGTTCACCTGTAACACAGCCATCTGGTGAGGTGAGCAGAACCATCTCCTGTTCTCCTGGATGTCAAATGACGGGTGAATTTCGACCATGACAGCTCTACACCGAAAGTCAACTCAAGGTTCCCAGCCTGCTCATTTCGGAAAACATATCTTTGGGAAAATGAGCCGGAGACGCCATAAGACTCTAGTTTGGTCTGTCATTTAAAAAGGCGTCTGTCACTCGTCTTGTCACGCTTCACGGAAGAACTTGGAGCATAACATCTGGGAGACATTAGCGGATCTCCTCCAAAGTCACTGGGACCGAATCGTGCGTGTGAGGAAACAAGATGAACTGCCGCGGGGAAGTTTGATGCTGAAATGTACCCTTCGTTTAAACGTTTTGCATCGTAGGTTTAGGTATGAAGCGCTGGATGTTTCTTTACACGACCTGCTTTGACCTGAAGAGAAAGAACATTGATTTAAAGGTGCACTGCGTCACATTTCTAGCTTTCCACGGAAATGTTAATGCTTTGCAGTATAGCTTAAACCCACTGTATCTATCACGAGGGAAGCAGCACTACGCTAAGTTACAGGTCAGATCTGCAAAGAGAATTATTGTGTTTTTGAGCAACAGAAACATCACTAATAATGAATAAATAACTAGATATATACTGTATGTTTAATGCCATACCATGGAATATTCCAGGCAAAGCAATAAGATCTCCATGGAAACAAGCTACCGTAGTAGCGGACTTTCCACCACAAAACCTTATTCTTTGAGTTAAAAATGCTTTCTGTTTATACGTAGTTGTTTGTAATGTATTTTTGCTGTTCAATTCAACAGTTTGTAATGTTTTAAACAGTATTTATTAAAAAGGTGCATTGTGTAACTTTTCTCAGGGTTCCCATGGTCATGGAAATCCTGGAAAGTCATGGAAATTGAAAATGTCATGTTTTCCAGGCCTGGAAAAGTCATGGAACTTTGTAAATTCAGTGAAAGTTTTGGAAAAGGTGTCAGATTTTTAGTATTTCTACAGCGTTGTGTTCTCATTAGGCTATTATGATTATTACTGAACGTCTGCACAGCCGCTCCAGCAGAACAATACACAATAAGGTCTTTTGTTTAAAAGAGACGACAATAAATGCACTGACAGTATTTTGAATATTAAAAAACTCTAATACCAAACCATAGGTGAGTGGAAAGGGTTAGCATTTCATATTTAGCCCTAAATGTCTGCTCAATTCTACAAGGGTGCCATAAAGTCATGGAAAATTCACTTTAAATCATGAAAAAGTTTTAAAATGTCAGTGAAAAGAGTGGATAATATTTCACATTATCTTCATGGACACCAAACCAGACCAAGTTACGGATCTGTGGAGAGACAATCTATCTAGCTATTTTTGAGCTCTAAAACCAAAAGTAGTTTAATAAATGTAATGCAGAGCTGTTTAATGTCTTACTGTGGAACATTCCAGGTAGAGTAGTGACATACCTCCCAACCAAACATTACATAGTGCATGTTTAAAGGCCATTTATTCCCATTTTTCAATGTATTTGAGCTAAATCCACCTTGCCCCAGTACAGATATATTGTATAAGCAGCTCTTGAGGTCTATATAAGTCTATTTAGTCTTTAATTGTCTGACAAACAGGAAATGCAAGCTATTGTGAGCTTTACTGTGTTGGCATAACTGGACTCTGGTCTCTGAAAGTTGTGAAAGGCACTTATAAATTCATCGTAGTGCACAATAAGGATGTTTGGATTGTGAAAGTGAGGAATAACATAAAGTTGCACCATGTAATTTTTTTGGTTGGAGGTCCATTTTTGCTTGTTTCTATCGTTGCTCTACTGGAATGTTCATTTATTAAATTACAAGTGGTTTTAGAGCTCAAAAATAGAATCAAGCGAGATAAAGCAAGAATCAAGCGAGATAAAGTACTGCTGGCAAGTTTGACACCGAAATGTCCGCTTCGTTTAAAAGTTTTGCGTCGTAAGCCAAGGTTGTAATTTTTTTGGTTGGAGGTCCATTTTTGCTTGTTTCTATCGTTGCTCTACTGGAATGTTCATTTATTAAATTACAAGTGGTTTTAGAGCTCAAAAATACAGAGAAAAACAGACATTCTGACAGTACCTCTCCACAGATCTGACCTCTAACTTGCCTTGATTTGGGTTCCATGATGATATTGAGTTTTTTGTTTTGTTTTTTAAAATAATTTTTGGAATTTTCTGTAATAACAAAGTAAACATAAAACATAAAATATACAACTAACACATTTACAAAACTAAACAAAAAAGAAAAATACAAAACAACAAAAAATAAGGCATGGGTGCACGTGCATCTACATTTTAGGGCTGTCAAAATAAATTAGCATTTACATACATACATACATACATATATTTTTGACATTTCCCTGTTCAGATAACAGTGTGTCATTCTATTTTACAGATGAAGTTTAACCATCGTCCATGGGCCAATGGCGTGTTTATTTTTTGTGCTCAGCTGAGCAGTCTGCGCCATAGAAATTAAATTCAAAAGTCTTTGTACCAATTGTCTGTGTCAAAGCACTTATGTTTATGCTTCTTCCAGTTCATCATAATGATACGTTTAGCTAATAAATAACCTAGTGATAAGATATGGTCCACTTTTTTTTGGTGAAAAATCTTGAGCTCTTCAAGTTATTCCAAGCAGGTACAGCACAGCAATGGACATGGAGAGATCTGAATATCAAATGTATGTAAGACAACCTCAGAGCTTTTCAAACTACTTTCACTGATATTGCTATTGATAATGAGGTTTAATCCATCCCCAGTGCAGATATATTGTAAAAGCAGCTCTTGAGGTCCATATAAGTCCACTTACTCTTGTCTGGTAAACAGGAAATGCAAGCTGTTGTTGACGTTACTATGACGGCAAAACTGTGCTCTGGTCTCTGAAAATTGTGAAAGGCACTTATAAATTCATCGTAGTGCACAATAAGGATGTTTGGATTGTGAAAGTGAGGAACAACCTGAAGTTGCACGATGTAATTTTTTTGGTTGGGGGTCTGTCCTTGCTTGTTTCTATTGTTGCTCTGCCTGGAATGTTCATTTATTAAATTACAAGGAGTTTTACAGCTTAAAAACACAGAGAAAAACAGACATTCTGACATCTCCACAGAACTGACCTGTAACTTGCTTTGTTTTGATGCTATTGAGGTTTAATACCATACTCAGAAACATCCCAGACGAAGCAATAACATCTCCATCGTGAAAAGCATTTGACGGACCCTCCACCAGAAAAGTTACACAGTGCACCTTTAATATAACTGCAAGAATCAAGCGAGATAAAGTACTGCTGGCAAGTTTGACACCGAAATGTCCGCTTCGTTTAAAAGTTTTGCGTCGTAAGCCAAGGTTGCAATATGAGACATGAGTTATCTGAGTGGGGAATTGGGGTGAGCTAAGGCAGACGTTGGCAAACAGAGTCGAGATGCATAAACTGTGAAATTATGTTTTGTCTAAACTGTATTATAAAGTCATTAAAAGTGGCATTTACGCAGCAAATGTGTCTCTTTTGCGAGATGAGAATACAATGGTGTTTTGGTTTGTGTAACGTGTAACTTTTCTGGTGGAGGTTCCGTCAAATGCTTTTCTGCATGGAGATGTTATGGCTTCATTTCACAGTATGGCATTAAACCAAACCTTTCTATCTTCATGGAGACCAAACAAGACAAGTTACAGGTCAGATCTGTGGACAGTCGGCACACTCACAGTCAGAATGCCTGTTTTTCGAGTTATTTTTGAGCTATAAAACTTGTAATTGTACCACCTGTAATTCAAATAAATGTAAGGTAGAGCTGTTTAATGTCATACTGTGGAACATTCCAGGCAGAGCGATGGCATATCTATAGAAACAAGCAGGTGACAGACCCCCAACCAAAAAGTTACATAATGCACCTTTACATTTTTGCTGGAGGTACTTCAGAATGTTCTAATTTGTTTCTATTGCTGCTTTGAATGATGAATACAATGATATCTCCAGATTCATGATATTAATGGGTCTATGTCGGAATTGGCAATTATTTTTTTCCATGAGGCCACATGAGAAACAGAAAATATTTTTGCAGCGCCAAATGCTTAAATGCTTAACCGAATTCTGCATAATAGTAATTCTGTTTTGATGCACTGGTAAGACTAGTAAGAGTTTATGTTATGATTAAGCAATGAAAAAGTGTAAGTTGCCTTACAAAAGAATTTCATTAAAAAACACCTCTAAAATAAAAACGATCTTTAGTCCATGCATGAGGTAAAATTATAAAATATGTTTATTTTGCTATTCCAAATTAGCTTAAATGGGCCAGTCAGAGTTGACCAAAGGCCTGTATGTGGCCCAGGAGCTGTATAATGCCACGTCTGCTCTTTATTATTCTATTTTCAGATCTATGTTGTTTCCTCATCACAAACATACCAGGAGTTGTGTTTTGTTTCATTCATGCTTAACACACAAACGCTGCACATTTAGGAGCTAAAAAAAATACCTTGTGATGACACGTGGTATTACAGGCAATGCTCAACTGTTTTTAAACTCCAGCTCCATGATAATTTCTGCCCTGGAATTGCCCATCTCTACTGAACAAAAGGTAAAAGATAGCTGTTAACTTGAAAACTGTCACTTTATGACATCACAAGGTGGATCAGAGCATTTTGAGCTTTGGAGATGTAGACAGACTAATAATGCAGGATTACTCAAACATGTGTAAATGAAACAAAACACAACTCCAGGAATGTTTTTGGAGAGGTAACAATGGTCTAATGCGGCTAAAAGCTTACAAGAGTCAGTTTTGCATAATATAATATATTATGTAGGTGTATTGAGTTTGCATGTTCTCCCTGGATGGGTTTTCACCGGGCACTTCAATTTCCCCCCATCAACCCAAAATGTGCTAGCACCTCTACGAACTGAAATCAAGAACCATGACGTCGCCCGGTGTCCGACAGCCTGAAAGGACGACGTGGGTCCACCCTCCTGTGGGCTCACCACCCGCAGAGGGGTTCATAGGGGTCAGGTGTACAGAGGACAGCTTAGAATGCATAAGGTAAGTGAGGAAAAACTTTGGATGACTGCAAAGTTTTCGGGGGTTAAAACAGTGAAAATCATACATATTTAATGTGTTTGCCTGTTCAGTACCCCAGAAAGATTGTTTTTTATGTCCTTGGGCAAGACATTTGCTTGTCCAAGTCATGACACTATTGGCACAATGACTTGATGATGATGATACCACTCACATTGAATGTTAGCAAAAAGTTGTTTAAGCTTGCTTGTTTCTATGAATATGACATCTCTTTGCATGGAATGTTCCACAGTATGACATTAAATAGCTTGAGTTTACATTTATTCAGTTACAGGTGGTGTTATTGCTCAAAAATACCTAGAAAAACAGGCATTCTGACTGTGAGCGGGGTCGCCTCTCCACAGATCTGACCTGTAACTTGGCATATTTAGCATCACTGCGTTTGACCATGTAACAATGCCGTGTAGAATCTCTTATATGAAACAATGCTCTTTTACAGCAGCAGAAAATGTCAATGATTGTTAAAGTTGATTGGATGGAAGCCATTTTGAGGCTTTCACCTAGACAGTATTTTGTATCACAAGTTTTCTCTTCTTTATTTTTCATCTTGATAGAACATATATTTCTTTTTGGCAGCGCTGCAATTCCACTTATTCCGAAAAGCCACCTTACTTGAACTTGAGAAAGCGCTGAGTGTGCATAAGGGTGATACAGTAAAACAGAGCTCCAGCAGTTTTTAAGATACACACAATGAATACACAGTTCGCAGTACACAACAGTCCGGCAGCTCAGTTAGTAATTGCAGTTAATTGAGTTTGACAACATATACTCGAGGGTATTCACTCAGTTTTCAGTTTTACACTGAGAAGTTACTTTTCGAGTTTTTACTGTTACTCTAAATCTATATTAAAGCAGTAATAGTGTGTATAATAGAGTATACGCAACAGTAACACACCAATAATCTCACTCATACGTCCAACAAGCTTAATTATGATAAAATCGGGTTGGATTTCAGTGCCAGTGGAGTGTTTCTAGGCTTTTTGTAAGGGAAAGACAGGAAAAAGGGATGTGGTGTCAAAATAAACTTCAGATGCCCTTTTAAAATCAGTCTCTAAAAACACTAGTCACGTAAATACCAACATCGAAGAGCTCGGGGAACAACTTGAAATGGACTACGAAAAGTTTACAGTCGTGGGTGATGAATATAAAACACTTTACGACGTCAAAAATAAAATTTACAAGGACGACTTAAGGAGGAAAAGGTGCACGGCGCAGGCAATGAAACTTAAAGCTGCACTGTGTAACTTTTTGGTGTGCTTGTTTCCATGGTTTTGTCATTTCTCTGCCTGGGATGTCCCACAGTATGACATTAAACAGCTCTGCCTTACATTTATTCAATTACTGATGGTTTTATAGCTTAAAAATACCTAGAAAAACAAGCATTGCGACTGTGAGCAGGGTCGCCTTTCCATAGATCTATCCGGTAACTTAGCCTGGTTTGGTCTCCGTGAAGATAAAAATGTTTAAGAAAAGTTGCACAATGCACCTTTATATGGTGAGTAGCCTAATTAATCCAAAAACACATAGTCATGGCTTGTTATTGCTGTGTAAAGCATCGCCCCTTTAGTCAAGTTTAGTATTATTAAAATTGCAATTCATCCAATCAGAAACTAATTTGTTGAAATGCAAGAATATACCGAAGTAGGAGCAGCTTTGTTGCCTCTTACAGTCGGCTTGTACTGCTCACTGTGAAATGAGGTTCATTCTTCTGATAAATTATATTATTAGGTTCTTTTTTCAAACCCAGAGTTTTCATACCTGACCGTTTCGAAGGCTCTTTGCTCTTCCTCAGAAGTCGGTCACCTGATGTTGCTGTGACGTGTCTGGTCAACCGATTTAAACACAATCGGGGAAACAGCAAAGGTGTGCACACGAGCAACAAAACAAAACAAAGCAGAACAGCTCAAATCGGCCATTTCTGAGCACTATAAAACCTTAAAAGACATGACCCTGTTGCTAGTCCTGTGAAATGTTTGTATTAAATGTTTTGTTGATTGTGATGATGTTACAGAGGGGTGTTTTTGTGTGTATAACTCACACCATACTATATCCCAGTTAAGGAGCATGGTCTGGGACGGATCTCTCTCTTTTTTTTCCCCTCCACCTCTTATCCTCATGTTATGCTGCACTGTTTCTTTCTCTGCTCCTGTCTTCCTGTCCGGTCCACCTTTAGCACCCCCATGTCATGTATTGTGTGTTTAAATGTACAGATGGGGTGACAGGTCCAGTTTCGTTCCTTTGTATGTCTTGTACAGGTGAAGAAATTGACAAATAAAGGCTACTACTACTACTACTACTAAAAGAGAGAACCACATTATGGACCGCGACGGAGCAACCATCATTGAGACAGAGGACGACAAACATCGCCGCTGGATTAAAGAGGCAATCGAAATATGGAAACGTGTCCACGGGACTATAAATCAGAACAAGGGGGCTATTTTACTCTCACACACCTGGGATACTGTCCTGAGGAAGTGGGACTGCAGATGGCGCTGTCCTCCTGCCTCCACTGGTATGAAGACAGCGCCAAAACCTTTAAATCAGCTTACCGGACACGTCACAGCAACATCACGTGACCGACTTCTGAGGAAGACCGCAGGGAGCCGTCGAAATGGTCAGGTCAACTCTGGGTCTGAAAAAATAATGTAATAACATGAATTGTACTGCTAAAGATCGCCACACACTATAGGAGAATTTGCTTCGAGCTTGGGGAGGCATGACCCGACCTTTTGTCTCTGTGTGCTATTTTGAAGCCGCTGCTCCTTGTGTGCGGTGTCAATGTCAGATTGTAACCACCAAACATCAGCGATGCTACGGAAACAGCCGATAAAACAGAGCGTCAGGGCAGAGGAGTGACGGACACAGAGACGCAACATACAAACTCGGGATATAGCGAAAATAAAGAATTTTTAGTCACCTCCCGTAAAGCGGTAAATTTGCAGCATCTGATCCACATTATCCATAGAATTTGTCCTCCACAAATAATGACATCCAGTCCACACAACCACGCTATTAATCCATTTTGAAGTGTTCTTTGTAAGTATAAAGGTGAAAGTTTTTTCTCGTGTGTTTGTTTATATCCACAGAGCGCACAGATTATAAAGCAGTAGATTAGCGATAGTGACTCTACTTCCTGCGGACTTTATCTCCAATCTTTTATGCTTTAAAAAATCATGTATCTGAAGTATTGCACCACATTTCACAAATAATAATAACACAGTTTTGACTTGTATCTAAACTCGAAGTGCAGAGCTCTGATTTTTGAACAGTCTCAGAGCAAGTGGTTTTACTGTAGACAGGAAACAGTTGACGCCATCGCGCTCACAACTGTATATCCTGTGGTCTGCAGACAGATCCCGCTGCAGTCTTTGTGATCGGATTTTAAGTCTCATAGGTTTCTCCTTATGTCTGTGGTTTGTGCATTTTGTTGCACATTTAAAAATCCTGTAATGTGTAGCGGCCTTTACTGTAATGAAGTTCTGAATTAGCAGAGATGACATATAAGACCACTTCAGGCCCATTTTTGATGAGGTAGCAATGTTATATCATGGTAGGAAGCTCCATAAAGTAATTTTTGCATGAACAAAGTTGGCAGAATGTGTCTTGTACCATTTTGATATCTCTCAATGTAAAATGTAGTCTCATATTTTATGTCTGAACGTGTCTGCTCCTGGGGCAAAGGAATGGTGAAGAGCAGAAAAGCTGACGAGGCGGGTCTGTTGAGTGGAGGGGCCTGTAGCCCATAGGGAACCCTGCCTATAAGGACCATTGATCTGGGCCCAGCTCTTTGGCACATGGACATATCCAGACTGCAGAACCAAACCGGAGCTGACGGCACTTTTTGTTTCTTTGTCTTTCCGTCAGCGCGTCAGAGTTAAGAAGTGGTTTACAGGCAGAGGTGGTACAGTAGCCAAAAAACTGTACTCAAGAGGATCATTACTTATGCATTGTGTAACCTTTCTGGTGGAGGATTCATCAAATGCTCTTCTCCAAGAAAATGTTATTGCTTTGTCTGGAATGTTTCACAGTATGGCATTAAGTCTTTCTATCTTCATAGGTTATTGGTCAAATCTGTGGAGAGGGGTGAATATATTTCGTAAATTTGCATGTTATTCACTTGAAAATGTTAAATGGCCATACATAACTGGTCATTAACACTAATTTCATAATAACAACAATAATAATAATGATAATTCTGAACAAATCAAGATTACATGACCATAGTTGGATGCTGCAAGTTATTTTTGTCTTATTTGCTGGGTTGATGTAGTTAGTAAATTACAAATGAGAAATGCCCTTGTTTGTGTGTCTTATAAACAAGGGAGGGCATCTGTGAGGTATAGTGTCCAGGAACGCCATATTGGCTTAATATGGCCCTAACCAGCACTGCAAATTTCTCTGATCTGGCCATTTTAAAAGTTATATCGGGTTATTTATCTTGTTTCAGATTTATTATCGACTTACTAGTTCTGAGACTGCTTCATTCTAGTCTAGAGGTCGTTTATTTTAAGAGAACTTGTCAAGTAAAATGATATTGCTGCACTGACAGATAATTTCACTACTTTTAAGTCACTTTCTGGTAGATTTAAGTGTTTATATCTTAATTTATGGCCAGGTTTTTGCACTGACAAAAGATTCATGCCCCTGTGTCACTGGACTGGGGAGTTCACTCTCTACAGGCCTTTCAGGAGGTGAGTCCAAAAGTCCTGCATTGGTTCAGTCAAAACTCAGGCCTGTGTTCAGGGTCAGAACCTGAGACCTTAAACGGCTTCAGCCAGATGTTTCCATGGGGCGAACTGGGAACACGATGAAGCTTAGCACAGACAGACATTGGTCAAGATTATCTGGGCAGTTGTCTTCTTCTCCATCTCAGTCAAGTAAGACAAGTTCATCGTCCTCTTCTTCTTCAGCAGTTCTCTTCACTCTGGTCTGTGACACAGTTTGAGATGTTGACATTTTATTAGCTTTTTAAATTTAGATTCTGTTTTTATCCATATGTTGTTTTATTTTATTTTTTTTAAGTATGTTTTGTAGCACTTTGGTCTTTTTAAAAATGTGTTATAAAGTTGCAGTTGCAGTAATGACAAAGAAATGACAATACTGCCATCTATTGGACAAATGTAATTGAGTACTACTACTGGAAATAAATAGGTTAGATTTATAAAAGGGTAAATACATAAACGAATAGGCCAAGAAACAACCTAAGAAAGAAATACAATAAATGGGGCTCTGTCCAGAACTTTGGAAACGATAATGTTAAAGCAATCAGAATGCTACCATCTTGTGGACTAATGACAAATATAATCGAGTACTACCCACCAAGATTTTGCATAACTGAAATAAATAGTGTAAATTTAGAAAAGACCAAATACATGAAAAAAAAACTCCAAACAAACAAACAAATAAAGTAGTAAGCCTCGTGTTAGATTTGGGTGATAAAAATCAAACCTCGATACTACTCAGCACCACTTTTCAAACACATCATTTAACATGTGAACCACTTTTTCCCCATTAAAAAGATAATATAAATGTTAAATGGTTAACTGGGAACAGTCTTTATTTTATTTTTTATTTTATTTTATACCATGCTTAAACCTAGCCAGGCCAGCAACACCTAGTGCTTTCGCTCAATTTCATATTTCTCCAGCGACTAGGTCAGGAATTGAAATACACTCGGTGTTTTGCAAGAACCCCTGAAGTTGTAGTTGGTGCACCGGCCAATCAGACTTTTCCATGCATTTGTCTCCAGTACGTTAGATACTGTAACAGCCTCTTACTGGCCTCTCCAAACGAGCTGTGAGACAACTGCAGTTAGACACCATATATATGAGTGGACAAACCTAAAATGCAGCGTGCCAAACAGGAAGTGCTCCGGGAGGCTCTTCTGGCTCCTTCTGACTCCCATTGACTTACACTGGGATCTTGTGGCTCCTCTCTCTGTACCTGCTGCAGTGGCATCATCATTTTGGTCTTAAAATGTTCATATGAACCCGCTCTACATGATCCTGAATTGTTTTTCCACTATTTTGTTTGTCAAAAAATCCTCTTCATAACATAGAGCCTGGCCCCAGATTTGCTCCTGTAACCATGAGCATCATTTGAGCAGCGCTGAATGCTATGGTGACGTCACACTTATAGTCCACTATGGTCTATGGCTGCAGTACATCCAGAACGAATCCAGAATCCAGAAGTAACAGTGTTACCATGGTGCTCCTAAGGACCCCTGAGCTGCCTAGGAGCGCCTGATCTAAATAAACAGTTACTAAACGCACAGTTCAACTGGGGACTTTCTGGGTTTCAGATGCATCACAGTGTCTGGAGGACAATATTAATGTTTACATAATTATGTTGTAATACAGTGAGTTCCAGGGTTTAATTACTAACTGAAAACACCAGGTTCAGCATTTGTGAGTTTACACAATGGACATTTCGTGATCAACAGGAAAATCTGACTCTTGACCCCTTGATGAGGAATGGGCTACTGGAACAAGGCGGAAATGGGCGAGATGCGAGAACAAGGCTTTGTTGGAATGCTACTACTCCAGTAACCCTAATCAGAGGGGTTACATCAACAGGATGTGGGAGAAATGGTCACTTCGATACTCACAGTCCAAGCTTACGGCCAAACAACTAGTTTGTTAGCTTCATCCTGCCTCCACTTGCCTCCATTTAATAATAATAATAATAATAATAATAATAATAATAATAATAATAATAATAATAATAATAATGAATAAATTAATTAAATTAATAGAAATGATATGAAATGTTAAAGCAATGACAATGTCGCCATCCTGTGGACAAATATTTGTATATATACTTTTATTTATTATTTTTTTTTTTTTTAATTTTACGACTGTTCCGGGCGGAAGCGGACCCGGGATGCTGCTGCGGTGCTCTCGGACCCCGACATGGGCCACACTCACGCTGCTGTACCGGAGACCGCAGCTCGTCCCCCGCGCTGCACGATCACCGCCCCGGCACTGCTGTTGGAGTTCTCCGCCCCTTCCCCGGTCACTGTTAGCTGGGCCCGTCCCCGCGTTACCTTTTTGGAGCAACTCTAGCTTCGCAAACATGTCCACGGAGAACAGATCGTCCTCCGCGGCGATGTCCCAGAGGATGGTGTGGGTGGACCTGGAGGCAAGTGTCCCCGTTAGCCCCGTTAGCCCCGTTAGCCCCGTTAGCTCCGTTAGCCCCGTTAGCATCTAGCATCTAGCATCTTTCTAATGGGAAACTCGTGGGCAAAAGTTTTGCTAATGCTAACACAGAGCTAAACGCGGGATTTTTGCAGCATCTCGTGTTTTGACGTGACTACTTGAGTTACCAGATTGAGTTACCCCTGTGTTCCCTGTCCCAGCAGATTTGTCCCAGTTTTATACAAAAAGGTAGTTGAGCAAAATTTCAAAATAAAAGACAGGACTAAGTATAATAATAAAATTGTGAAATGGGTGCATAATTAAGGAAAGTTGTTATACAGAGACCAGTATAGTCACATTTTCTTTGTGTTTTGGTCATTTTTAAGCAACTTTTCTTTTTTTTACCTAAATAGATGGCAATTCATGTCTCTTTTTACTCTTGGCTGAGATCAGATTGGTCAAAAATAGGGACATGTGGAAGATTTCTTGTATAAAACTGGGACAAATCGGTGGGTTTGAATAAATCGACTGGGACAGGGGGCACAGGCTCAATACTTAGACTGCCCTGGGTAAATGGTGATGTCTGGTTACCCTAGGTCCCAGGTGTCCCATTTTTGAACAATTTGATACTTGCCAACAGTAAAGAGAGGCATACATCGTCATCTGTTTAGGTAAAGCTGCTTAAAAACGACCAACAAAACGACCACAATTTTTCTCAATCATGCACTCTTTTCACAATTTTATTATTACCAACCACCAAAAAATTACGAGGATGTCTACATTTTGTTATTTTGAAATCCTTGTCACCCCAGTTTGACCAGATGAGTGAATGTGAAAAGGATTAAAATCCAGGGTGTCTAGCTTGTCAACATTCTAAACTGGGACGAACTTTGGTTGGGATGGTTGGTATCCATATAATTGTGTAAAGGCCGTGTAAAATTGTTCATTTTCAGCTCACTTGTGGTCAGTATGTTCAAGTGAGTGCATTTCTTTACTTTATGTTCATTTTCAAGCAGCAAACAAGATAACATATTCTCTTTTACTGTTGCTGGGTATCAAACTGGTCAAAAATAAGAATAAAAATAAGGACATTTCTTGTATAAAACTGGGATAAATCAGTGATCCTAGATAAATCTGCTGGGACAGGGGACACAGAGCTCAAACTGGGACTGTCCGGGGTAAACAAGGTCATCTGGTTAGCTTATTAAAACCATAAGTACAGTGGTATGCCAGCTGAGGTGGACCTTTGACGTGTCTCTTTTTTTCTTTTTTTTAAGTCAACATACTCAAATACACACTCAAGTCAGGAGAACCAGGGGCCTAAAAATCACACAAACAGCACAAAACCAACAAACTACACGAGGAAAAACTCAAATGCACATAAAAATTACGGTAAAATAAAGTGCAATGTAAAATGCAGGGGCTAATGATACTGTTACATTATAGATATTTCCTGTAGATATTGCATGTTTTAATAGATTTTTTGTTTTTAATCTGTTTTATTGTCATCAAATAGTGTTGTATTTCGTTATTATAGTGGTGAATGATCATTTGTTTTATTTTGAGTCCATTTTGTTTTGTGTTTATGTCTCGATATGCTAAAAGCAAATGGACACGTGGTTTGTTTGCAAGTAAACTCGAGCCATTTCAGCAAATGCAGCAGTTGTCTAAATGCCAATACTTTAATTAGAAAATTTTAGAAATTAAACTATAGGAATTCAGCCACATCTTTGAACGGGTAACTTGGATCATTTCTTGGTTTTACCAGCTGTTTGCCAGACTTCGGGCTGCAAGATTTATCGCAAATCTAATGCAATCTGACTGTGTTCAGTCACAAAAGGCTGCAGTACCAGAATTTCCTCCACAAACAACTAAATCTCCTGTCTTACTTTGCATAAACACATTTACATCTTGTATTGAACTTTGGACAGAATCGTGTTTAAAAAATAAAAAAAACACTACTTGACAAAAATTTTAAATACAAACTTTTTGTTGATTTTTTATTTTATTTTTTTGCACTCCAGTCTAAATTAATTTAAACTTTTGAAATATAAGTGGTAATAAAACATTAAAAACTGAGATGTAATAATTATTGTTGTATTTTACTTAACTTTCACACAAAATTCACTAAAATATACTTATGATGATGATTAGGGTTAGCAGTTTTTAAGCAAAATAAGAAAGGAGATTTTGTTTGTGAAGAAAATTATGGTACTTGAACAATTGCAGCCTTTGCTAATTGTGCCTCAAATTTGGATTAATCTTGCTTATTACTTGTCTGGAATGTTTCACAGTATGGCATTAAACCTTTCTATCTTCACAGAGACCAAACCAGGTCAAGTTACAGGTCAAATCTGTGGAGAGGCAGCCAGAATTTTGAGCTATAAAACCACCTGTAACTGAATAAATGTAAGGTAGAGCTATTTATTGTCATACTGTGGAACATTCCAGGCCGAGCAAATGACATCCATAGAAACAAGCAGGTGACGGATCCCCAACCCAAAAGTTACACAGTGTACCTTTATGTGTGATCATTCATAGTTTGTGCTTTGTTTTTTCAGATGACTGGCCTGGACATTGAGAAGGACCAAATAATTGAAATGGCCTGTCTCATCACAGACTCCGATCTGAATATTATTGCCGAGGTAACTGCCCTGCACGAAACAACTGCTGAGTCTTTATATTTTTCTTTGTTTCTTTCTGTGTGTTAGAAGAGGTCACAGGAACGACCTATAATAGTTAAAGGTGCACTATGTAACTTCTATTGGGAGTCCGTCATTTACTTGTTTTTATGGAGATGTCATTACTTTGCCCACAATGTGACACTAAACAGCTCTACATTATGTTTATTCAATTACAGGTGGGTTTATAGCTCAAAAATACCTAGAAAACAGGTTTTCTGATGGTGAGCGGGGTTGCCTCTCCACAGATCTGACCTGTAACTTGGGCTGATTTGGTCTCCGTGAAGATAGAAATGTTTAACGGCATATCATGTAACATTCCAGTCAAGCAATTACATCTCCATGGAGAAAAGCATTTGACGGACCCTTACACAACACAACTTACACAATACACTTTTAGAGGAGACATATTGTGCAAAATCGACTTTGCAGGGACTTAAATAATTTTATAATAGTTTTCCCTTCTCATTTATCCTCTCGAGGTGATATTTAGAGTGGTTCGTGCATGTTTGAGTTGTCTTTATTCTCCTGTAGTCAGTGTTTTTCTGTGTTGCTTTGATCAGTCCCCATTTTCACCTCGACCGATCCACGCCCACTCCTCTGTACTGAGTCACTGGTGATACTCACAGTGGGCAGTGTCGCTTGACCATACAACATACAACACATTAGTGATGAGTAGATGAGGCCTCTTGGTGTGTGTAACATATTTCCAACACTCTGTTTACGCAGTGTAAACACAGTGTTCTGTAGCGCCATCTGGTGGTTTAAAAAATGAAAATAAGCAAATCAACAGCCTAATGTACAATGTAAGCAAATACGTGATACATGAGAAGAAGAATGCTGAAAATTATAGTAAAGAAAAAGTTCAATTATACAGTTCTTTCAGTAAATCTGTAGTGAGCTCCATTTGGGACTAATCAAAATGAGCCCACACAGAATAGTCTGGTCTTCTGTTTCTCTGTGGTGATGAACGGACACAGCGACAGATTTGACCCTTGCACACAAGCTGCCTTAGCGCTCCCGACACGAGCCACACCACATGAAACAGTCAATGTATCGGTCATGTGACTTTTCTTACTATGACGCACACAGCTCGACACAGGCTTCACTTGCTGAGCACAACACAAGTCAGCAAAGTTGTTTCTTTTAATCAGTCATTTTAGGTGAATATTGCGTTTACATTTAAAATGTCCAAAATGATCATGAGCCACAATTCTAGATCACAGATTAAAACAGACAAAAGCACTACATCTTCGTCTTTCTAATGCAGCAGGGTGGGAGATAAATGAAGATCGTTTCAATGCAGATTCCACTTGTAATATTTTATTTTAATTTTTGGGTCTAGTCACTGAAATGAGTCCAACATTCATGAATTTACTTTCCACAGTATTTGCATAAGAGATATTCAGTAATCAGAAAATCTGTCTCTTGCCCTCCATCTGAAGTATGAGTTCATTACCTTCTAGAGTCCCAAATCTACTTGCATAATTTGTACGTAATACATTTAAAATAAATGTTCCTTTTGCTTGTCAGGGGCCCAATCTGATCATAAAGCAGCCAGATGAGCTGTTGGACGGCATGTCAGACTGGTGCAAAGAACACCATGGCAAGGTAAGCCTCTTCTTCTCAATGTGGACTTTTGAGCTTCTGTTTAGATCTTATGACTGGCTTAATGGTGTAAAAAAGATGGGAGATGACACACAGTAAAGCTGCTCAAAATTATATTTAAATTCCAATCATGAGTAAATGGAGAATAATATTTGTAAAAATGAAAAGTATGGGCATCATTTTCTTTCCTCTTTACAGTTTACAATGTAAATAGTGACTGAAAGATTCAAGAAGCTCAATTTTAGTTATTTTCCTCAAGTTTACCATAATATTCTGCAATGCATGGGCTTTGGTTAAATTTTTATTTTGACATTGTTTGACAAGTAACTGTTTCAGATAAAATTAAACTGAGCGGTATCCAACAAAAAAAATGTTTGTTTTACCTGTGCAATACTCAGACTATAGCTCACAGAGACTAGCAGTTATAGGAGTTTGGGCTGGGCGTTAATATGGTATCCCGCGATATCAAACCTAAAACCACAGCAAGACTTTCTCCCCTCCGCTCTCTCTCCTCTTCAAACGTCGTTACGCTTGGAGATTTCCGTCCACACGCAGTGAGGAAGAAGAAAAAAAGTGACTGATGCTTCCTGTGTGATGTTGAGCTGAAAAGTTTGAGATGGAGACGTTTTATTGAACGTCAAGAGTTGAGAGGGGATGTGGCGCTGAAGAGGAGAAAGTTCCCGCTGGAGGGCGAAGTCAGACTTTCACGGAGGAGACGGTAAAGCCCAATTTATGGTTCTGCGTGAAAACGACGCAGAAAGCGAGGGGGAAGCGACGCAGACAATAAGGGCTGTGATTGGTCCTCTCCACCGCTCTACATTTCCGCTGCTCCGCTCATTATAGACTTTGAGTAATAATTTGTTTAATGCAGTTTTACGCACATTTGTTTACATTTTACAGAAACGAAATTTAGCCACATGGCTCATTAGCATACAGTATAAGTGCTGATAAAAACAGCTCATGCACTGATGCTGATGCGATCAGAGGCTTTGGCAGAGTTTGGTTTGATCAGAACTTGTGCCTCATCTTCAAATATAGCTGCTCTTCTGTTTCTGAATGGTTTAGGTGCAGCTACAAAATAATTCTTAATTACGGTAATACCGTATACCCCAGTAAAATGCTGAGATGGTTTAACGGGATCAAACTTTGGATACTGCCCAACCCTAATATCCAATAAGTTAAATTTTTATTATTTTCTCAAATTAACCATAATATTCTACAAAGGGCCTTGGGTCAGTTTTGATTTTGACATTGTTTGACAAGTAACTGTTTTAGATTAAATTAAATTGAATGATATCCAACTAAATCAATGTTTGTTTTACCTGTGCAATAATCAGATCATAGCTCACAGAGACAAGCAGTTATAGGAGCAAATTTAGAGTGGAGTTTCTTATTACAAATTTATTTACAGATAAAATAGCAAAATAAAAACACCAGGATCATGTAGAGCAGGTTAATAGGAACATTTTAAGACCAAAATGAAAAGGCTCCGCAGCATTTACAGAGAGAGATGATGTTTTGTCAATAAAGTGAACTGAAGCCAGAAATGTGCCCGTGCTGTTTAGTGTTGAGGTCAGACCCTCCACCAGAAGAGTTACGCAGTGCATCTTTATCTCTTAATAATAATAAAATGCTAAAATGATTGACTCATCACTTAAAAATCCACAAACGCCCTCTATGCTGCAGTCCACTGTGAGAGCGCTGTGCCTAATTAATCATATGCTTTTTACTGCCGTTTTTCGCAGTCAGAGCAGCCTGCTTATGTTGACAAATTGCCTCTAAACTAATTGTGCTTGCAAACCTAAAAGGCACCCACACTGGCCGGACGATAAAAGCGCGTGATATTTGGAGGACAGATGCTGGCGGGTCGAGTTTTAAAACCACATCTGTGCGCCTGGACCAGCCAAGCGTGAGGTCCATCTGTGCAGACCAGGCACAGTCCCCCTCACTCGGGGTTTTTGAAATGTGGACGCTGCACAATATGGAACAAAAATCATCGATAATGTAATAGCCATTTAACACAAGGAATTAAAGGGCTCGTATTGTGCTATTTTCTGATCTGTTATAATGTTTCTTCATTTAAAACATACCCGTAGTTGTGTTTGGCTTCATTCACACATGTTTGAGTAACTTTATTACTTGTGTGTCTGTATTTCCAAAGCTCAAAATGCACTGTTCCACCTTGCGATGTCATGAAGCGGTAGTTTTCAAGTTAACAACTACCTTTTACCTTTTATTCAGTAGAGAATGAGAGTTCCAGAGCTGAAATTATCCAAATGATTCTAGTTAAGGTGTCAGAGTTAAAAACCTCAGTAGAGTACTTCCTGTATTACCACATGACATCACAAGTTGGAGCAGAGTGTTTTCAGTTTGAGAAGCCTAAATATGGAAGGTCTGTGTGTTAAACATGTGTGAATGACATAAAACACAACTCCAGGTATGTTTTGGCTCTTTAAGTTATTGCCAGTGGAAAAATATTCTGCTTTGTTTGTGTTGAAAAATGTGATTTTCCTATTCTGAATTGATTTGCATATTAATTCCTTAAGATGGATTTGTACGCCCAAAGATCATTTTAATTGTCAATACATTTTTCCCCTGGTGAACTTTAACCCCACTCGTTACGGCATTGAGTTTTCGCAGGCGCACGAGGTCTGAATATATCAAAACAATGAACATGGCGTCGGACACTATAGTGACAACATTAGCCAAATCTCAGCTTTGAAGACGCCAGAAACACTCAAAGCTCCGTCTGGCTCCATTTCGGGTTCAGAAACGATAAACACAAAGATGCGCTTGACAGAAGTAAAGCGGATCGAATTGTGATAATCGATTCTGAATCTTGAGAATCGGAATTGAATCGATACCCAGGCCTATACCACATGACATCACAAGTTGGATCAGAGTGTCAGTTTGAGAGAAGCCTAAATATTCAGGGTTTGTGTGTTAAACGTGTGAATGAAACAAAACACAACTTCTGATCTGTTTTTGATTAGGAAACATTATAACATACACCGGAAAATAGTCTAATATGGGTCCTACAACAGGAAAACTGTGATTTTTTTTAAATAATGGAGAAAGTCAATCTAACTCTAAAACAAAAACATTCTGCTGTGTTTGAATCATTTAAAGTGGATTCAATAAAGGTGCACGATGTAACTTTTTTCTTGGGGTCCGTCACCTGCTTGTTTCTGTGGACATTAAACAGCACAACTTTACGCTTAGTAAATTACTGCTGGATTTAAACCTCAAAAATACCTTAAACAAACATTCACTGAGACTATGAACAGGGGTCGCCTCACCACAGATCTGACCTGTATCTGGTTCGGTCTCCATGAAGACAGAAAGTTAATGCCCTGGAGAAGAGCATTTGACGGACCCTCCACCAGAAAAGTGAGGCAATGCCCCTTTAACAGAGCCTTGTGTGTCTCAGTCAGGGCTGACCGCCGCTGTCCGTAGCAGTAAGATCTCCCTGGAGCAGGCGGAGTATGAATTCCTGTCGTTCATCCGCCAGCACACGCCGCCCGGACAGTGCCCCCTAGCCGGTCAGTTTGTGTAATGTTTTCAGACTGCTCATATCTCAGTCTATTTTGTCATGATGCAATGTTGTCTTTATAGTGCCACATTTTTAGACTTTTTTTCTAATTTGTCTAATTTCGACTTAATTTGGTTCGATAATACTTGCTGTAACTATAAATGACAGTTTCACACAAATGAAGAAGCAAATTGTGAAGAAAAGTTGAAAATGTGTTTAGAGAGTTCCATATTGATCTAAAACTAAGCACACTTTACACAATTTTAATATTTCTGTGCACAATGTTTTTGGCCCTAAATGTGGCCAAACTGATTTTTTTTTTTTTTTTGTTAAATCTTAAATGTAAAGATCTTAAGTGTGTTTTAGTGCAATAGCCCAACCAATTTTAAAGTGTGTCTGTGTGTTTATGTTTGTGTGTGTTGTGTGTTTGTGTGTGTGTGTGTGTGTGCTTGCAGGTAACTCTGTTCATGCAGACAAACGCTTCCTGGACAAGTACATGCCACAGTTCATGTATCACCTCCACTACAGGATCATTGACGTCAGCACCATCAAGGAGCTCTGCAGGCGAGTCCCACCAACACAGTTTAAAGGGCCGATATTACACTATATACACACTTTATTATATTACTATTGTGAGCCATGTTATAATGCTGGTACAGTCAGGCCCTTTGATTTGAAGTGATACTTCGCAACATTCCCTTGTCCCTTGGGGTATTACAGAAGCTCTGTTACTTAGGGTTGACTTTAATCTGAGCTTTGTATTAACACAGTTTGACCATAAAGAACTTTGCTGAAACTACAACAGGTGATCTGGTTTGTGCTGTTAAACACATCCCCCTCAAATAACATTAGTCACGAGATACCAGTTTTTCAGTTTGTCACTCTATTTTTTTTGTTGAAAATTTGTGCTGTGAAATTATTAATTTTAAATGAGATTAATCACACTTAAAATTTTGATTAATCACAGTGAATTATTCTTAAAAAAAAAAAAAGACCACAATATTTTCACAAAAGTGCAATTTATTATCAAAAAGTTATATTACTGACATTTTCTATCACTGGTAGTTTTGTTGACAACATTGCAGCAGCTGCGCTCCGCCAACGTTGTTTGTTGTGCTCGGTTTGTTGTTGGTGTAGAAGTAGCGTTGTTGCTGCCGCTGAATCAAACACGTGTTTTGCTTTAAGATGGTAGTTAAACTTGTGCTTCTATGGAAAAATAGTTTATCACTGCAACCTTTGTTTTATTTAAAGTCCCATCGGGCAGTTTTTTGAAGAGAAATTTGCCGCTGAGCACCAGTCACAGTCTCATCTGTCGTCTTCACATCTGCGTATGGACAGACCTGATCACTGACCTAATAACCTGCGCCGCCTTTCAGGTCACCATCCGCACTTTTCCATAGAGGAGTGTTCAAAATGTATTTTAACCTGCGTTTTTGTGATGCGCATCCATTAACACGTTAACGTTGACAGCCCTATTGAAAATCAAACTCCAAACAAGACCATCACTCATTTTGACCATAAAACTTTTTTGACAGTGTTTGCTAATTTGTGCGTTATCTTACTGTGGTAACTGAGGAACATTCCATCATATACATACATACATGTTCATTTATCCGTCCGACTCGGAGGTCCGAGGACGTTGAGACAGAATCCAAGACAGCTGTGTCCAGTGTCACTTAATGAAAAGTTTTCATTGTGTTTGGACTGTTTGGTGGTTTAAATGACAATTTCAGTTGCTTGTATTACTACAATACTTTACTGCGTCCATATCACTGCCTGTAGGTTTGGCAGTGTCAAAATGTGCCCAAATGATCGACTATCATGCAACACCAACGCTTTCACTTCACTAATACACTGAATTGTAGCATTTATACTGAATTCTTCCTCGAGGTTGTGTAGTTGAAGCACAGACTTGTTTTGGAGCGCCTGGTACTCAGCCAATGTTAAAGCAACAACAGCTTTCTGGTTAGTGTCCACCTTGTCTCCAACTTGGACACGAAACATAATAAAACGGTTCAAGCGAGGACGTCACGTCATTTCCGAGATCCGAGCGGGAGACGGACGGATAAACGAACGCAGCAATACATCATATATGCATAATGGGAGCAAGAAAAAAGTGAAAAAAGTAAAAAAAAAAATTTAAAAAAAAAGGAAATCTATTTTTCAAAGTTAAAAATAGCACTAATTTCTGCACACTTTGCATTTTTTCTTGAGTATCAGGCTATTTTAAAACTTTTTGGCAGTGTGTGCATTGTGTCACCATGGTAACTGCTGAACATCCCACCATATACATACATATAGAACCTCCCCAGCCTGATGTCACTGTAAAGTATCACTTACCCATTACACCAAATTCAGCGTGCCCATGCTAATAGATATAAGCCCATTTGCTCTGGCTGTCCTTGTTACACTGGCTGCTGATGATTTTATATTTGCTCATATTTGGTTGACCTTTCCCAGTGACAGAGCGCCCCTCTGTAAACTGGAGCGATCACAACCTCCCGTAATGGGATTTTTTTCTAGTCTATTTAGCTTGCCTAATGGGTATTTTCCTTTCTCGTCTCATCATTACTGCCTTATTTACTCAGACCCGGCTAACGATCTCCTCTGCGTTCATCAGCGAAGGGTCCCGCTTTAACACGCTGTTGATTAGAGCCTCCGCAGTCACCGAAACCAAACGGTGGGATTAATGTGGTCATGTTCTTGTTGTGTTGAATCCAGGCGGTGGTTTCCGGACGAGTACAAGGAGGCGCCGCAGAAGAAAGCGTCGCACAGGTAAGACAAAACTCGGAAAGCAGGGAGCAGGGGTCAGACTTTATCTAAGAGTACAGTGTGATGTGGAGATGTAATATCGGACACTTTTACTCCCCCACTCCCCCTAGTGGTCAGGCTGTGTCACGCTCTGAGTGACAGGTGAATATGACCAGTCACAGTGAAGTGTGATTAGAGATTGACAGATTTAGCTTTTTTTTCATGGCCGATAATCAAAAGGTGCCATATAATAAAGTATTTTAGCCCAAAAATATTGACAAAACTTCAGAATTTAAATGACAAAATCATGTCATTTAAATTTTACTCATCTACAGCCCTTTTCCGGCCTGTGCTGAAGATTTAAGGGCGATTCATTAAAACGTGCAAATAAATCTGATTATAGTTATCTTTTAAAGACAATATAAAGTACTGTTTATGTCACACTTTTTGGGGGAAATTTATTTTATAAAATCAGAGACCAAGAACCGAAAGACAAGTTATAGAAGTTATAGTAATAAAAACAACCAAATAGAGAAGAATCCGTGTATCATTTGTTTGTTCATTTTTCAATATAGAACCAAAAATAAGAAAATGAAAAAACAACTCTTTTTTTTTTTTTATTATTATTTGACTCTAAAACCAAAATGAAAAAACGGATAATGATTTGTTTTTTCATATATATGGTCTATGGACTGTCAGTGTGAAAAATGTAATATATAAGTCGCACCTGAGTATAAGACCACCCAATCCCAGAAAAAAGTGTAATTTATAGTCCAAAAAATACGGTAATCTGATCTGTTTTTGTGCTTTTGCTGTTGACAGACACTTTATTAATTCTGTGGGAAACACGTTTTGCTGCAGTAAACCTTTGCAGTTGCTGTCGCTGC
The DNA here is from genome assembly GCA_030686955.1 of Odontamblyopus rebecca. Taxonomy (NCBI): domain Eukaryota; kingdom Metazoa; phylum Chordata; class Actinopteri; order Gobiiformes; family Gobiidae; genus Odontamblyopus; species Odontamblyopus rebecca. Next base: position 13,785,663 of record CM060664.1, read on the forward strand.
AGCATTTACTCTGTGTATCTCGCCTTTGTGTCACATTCAAAGGTCTCAGTGCAGTTTAACAGGACGACTGGTCAGGGAGGGTCAGCAGATGCTGTGTTAGGGCAGTTTGAGGAGAGGAAGAGCCAAAAGTGCCCCTCTTCTGTGTCAAAGCAGTGTCCGGGGGGAAGCACATGGACAGGAAAGGCCTCGCTCCTACTCTGCTGTGGATGCACTGGCTGTTGTATTCAGACCCGCTAAACCAGACTAAAAGATCTTAGAGCTGGGCAATGTTTATTTATTCATTTAAATGGGGCAATGCACATTAATAATAATTTCTGTAAATATACTAGTTTACAGCTAGTTCCCAACTGTGGTCCGCAAGCAATTTTTAAAACGCCAGGAAACACAAAGTTTACATTATGTATAAAAAGGAGAAGTTATGAAAAGAAAAGTTATGAAAGCAAAATATTGCAGTTTACAGTGAACAAAATGGAGTGAATCTATGTCCCTGGGGGAAAAGCACATCTTTAAAGGTTATATATTAGGCAAAATTAACTCTTGTGAGCTTTAAGCCATGTTAGAATGCTTTTACCTCAAAAAGAGTTGTTTTTTCATGCACATATATTTGAGTAATTCTGCATTATTAGTCTGTCTACATCTCCAAAGCTCAAAATGCTCTGTTCCGCCTTGTGATGTCATGAAGTGTAGTAATGACTGGCAATTCCAGAACTGAAATGATCCAAATTATTGTAGTGAACAAAGTTTAAAAACACAGTGGAGCATGTCCTGTATTACCACATGATGTTTTTTCAGTTTGAGAAAAGAACTCAACCTAAATATGCAGGCTTTGTTTGTTAAACATGAAAAAATTACAACTCCAATTATGTTTATGATGAGAAAACGACATTATAACATAGATAAAAAATAGCGAAATGTGGATGCTGTGAGACACACGACTTCACCCGCTCATATTTGGCTGCGTTCTTGTGTATTTTAGAGCTCTGGGTGATATTCGGGAGAGCATCAAGGAGCTTCAGTTCTACAGAGCCAACGTTTTCAAATCCAGCGCAGACGAAAAGAAACGCAAGATCATCGAGAACGGAGCCAAAACCACCTCCTAACAGTAATAGAAGTCCGACCAAGAGAGCTTTTAGTTTGTGTTCAAATCATTATCTCCTAAAGCCCTGTGTTTTGATATTGTTCAGGTTTTAGGTCTACATTTCTTTATTGGGAGCAAGAAAAAAGTAAAAAAAAAAATAATTATAATAAAGGGAATATATTTTTCAAAGTTAAAATAATGCTAATTTTGACAGTTTTGTATTTTTTTCCATGGCATTTACTGGATTTTACTTGATTTTTCCCTCGTTTTTAAAAATAAACTTTGAACTCCCATATGAAAAGTACAAAATGTGTTCATTGTCTTTACATATATTTTGAAAGGTTTATTTCTGATATGCAAAAAGAAGGAAGCAATAATCTTTTAAAGCTTTTAGTCATGTTAAAATGCTGTTACCACATCTAAATGTCTGGATGTTTCACAATATGGCATTAAACTTATCTAGTTTGCGTTCATTCAGTTACAGTTAATGTTATTACATAAAAAACACATTGGAAAACATCCATTCTTACTGTGAGTGGACTCGCCTCTCCATAGATCTGACCCATAGCTTTAATGTTTAATGCTATACTGTGTAACATTCCAGTCAAAGCAATAAAATCTCCATGGAGCTCATCCAACAGAAAAGTTAAACAATGCACTTTTAAGATCTGTTTGATACTTAATAAACTGCAAATTAAATTAAAACATTTTGCCAAATCTTGTGCTTTAAATTTTACTTTTTTTTGCTTAAAACAGAAAAGCATGATTGATTTTAGTGACCACATAGATGGTTAGTCTCTGCAATGTCTTTGAACTCTTAATATTTATTTATTTTCTTTTTAATTATTAATGGAAAATTTACTTCTGCAACCTGTATTGGACTTTATTGATCCACAGGGGAAATTGGTTGGACACAGTAGCCTCCCACGTCACATTATCCACCTTATTCCACCCCATCCACTTTTGTCTCTCAAACGATCTTAAATGTTGCTTCTTCGAGATGGCACTTCGGTTAAATGGGATCCAATTTGTGTCTGTGGAGAATTTGGGAAACATTTTGCATCTTAAATATGACGCAAAGTTGTTTCATTTGTGTAAATTCTTCAGTTTTCATGTGCACCAACAAGTCACACGGCACTGATTCTCTGGAGGCTTTTAAACAGCTTTATCGTCTGTGTTGAACTGGCTGTAAAGATTCGCAGCTCCATACAAAATAATACATAAACCCGAATAATGATGTCAACTTTTAGAATAATGTGAATATTATAATAACAAAGAGCAAAAAATATAAATTGGAATAATAAAATCTAAAAAAGTAGCAGAAATAGCAGGAGACTGGTGTCAAATAAGGCATAATTATATAAACATGTATATGTACAAGCAAAAATAATATATAGAAATAAAGCAATCCAAAATATATATAATGCAAAGATGATATGATTGTTACATGAGAGTGAGTGGTAGTTACTAAAGTTACAGCGCTTAACAAATTTATTAGACCAGCACCCAGTATAAGGTGTTTTCCACTGCGACCAGATGTAATTTAACAGTATTTCTGTTTACCAAAATATCTTTTTATGTTTCTAAAATGATTCATCTGCCAGTATATGCAAGATCTTTTTATCAAAACAATATCTTTACTGCTAATATGTCACCATTGTTGCTATTCATACATTTTCAAGTGAAATGTTTTCCAAAAATTACACCACAGTTTTTTTTTTTAAGACAATGTATTCAAGTGTGTTTACCTTGTCGACATGTTTCGGCTGCTCCAATCCACCTTCAGAACTGTCACCAGTGTTGGTGCTGACATGTCGTATATCATCTGTTGTTACTACATACAATACACTTGACTACACGGTCTTAAAAAAATAACCTAATAAGTTAAAGTACTAAGAAGACATAATGAACATCTTTGGCATATTTGGAACTCAAGAACAAAAGAGACTTTGCATAATGTCATAAAAACAATGCAGCAAAACACAAAATCACATAAAATATTCACTTTTTTGGTTATTATTTGTGAACAAGGACTATTATTCTAATTGGTCATTTTCTTGATGAATAACGACACGTTTTGGATATACTATGGAATGATTTTCTTGTTTTAATGACAGGTGGGGTAATAAATTGGTTAAACACTGTAAATTCATTCATATTCAATTATTTCACATTATAATCTACAAAATGCCAAAATAATAAAGTGCTTTTCTGCTCTAATTTTCCATAGTTCATTTCAGTACAGCCTCTTTCATACAGCCCACTAGATGGCAGTGTGGTCCCAACCTCCCCACACTGTTTCACCTCAGCAGCAGCAGGTAGGAGGCAGGAGCTCTCTGTTGGCACCAGGTTAAAGGGCCTGGAATGATGACAGATTAGTACAAATGTGTTGGGAAAGACTTTATGAATAATGTATATGATGCACAAGAATGCGTCAGCGTTTATGCTAAAGAGAGGAGGGGACCAAACACGCGCCACTCACTCTAAGCAACAGCACAACGAGAGTACAACTTTTACTTTTACTTCAGATGAATGTGGCTCAAGTAAAAGTTATAGTAAATTGTTAAAAGTCCTATATCATGCAAAATTGACTCTTGTGAGCATTAAGTCCTGTTATTATGGAAGCTCATTTCTGCCAGTAAATAAAAAAAAATAAAAGCCTCATAGAAAGTCATAATTATCAGTTTAAAAGTCCTAATTACAAGTTCCAGCTCCATGGAGTCACAGCTTTGCAGGTCATCATTCATATGAGATTTCTGTGTTTTTCTCTATCTTGTCTTTTTAAAACATTCACAAGTGAACGAGGAAATGGAGCAATGTGGAGATGTCCTGAGCTCCTGGAGGACGACCTCTCCAGGAAATTATGACTTTTAAACTCATGACTTTTAAATTCATACTTATGATGTTTAAACTCATACTTATGGCTTTTAAACTCATAATTACGACTTTTAATGTCATAATTATGAGTTTTAAACTCATAATTATGACTTTTTGTGAGGCTTTAATTTTTATTAACTGGCAGAAATGGGCTTCCATATGTTATAATATTGTTACCTTCTCAAAAACATGCCTAGAGTTGTGTTTTGTTTCATTCACACGTTTGAGTAATCCTGGTTTATTAGTCTGTCTACATTTCTGGAGCTCAAAATGCTCTGTTTCATTTTGTGATGTCATGTAGTGGTAGTTTTCAAGCTACCTTTTGTACCTTTTGTTCAGTAGAGATGGGCCATTCCAGGGCTGAAATTATCCAAATAATGAAGGTGTAACAGTGTTTTCTTTTTAATAGAAGAGCTTACAATGCAGAGTTTGTGTGTTAAACATGTGTGAATTAAACAAAACACAACTCTAGGTCTTGTTTGTGATGAGGAAACTTTATAACATCAGAAAATAGTGTAATACGAGTCCTTTAACTTTACCTCCTGTGTCAGCAAATTAAAGTTGTGTTGCTATTACATGGAGCCTCTGGGAAGGTTTACTCTGCACCTTTTCAACCTGCAAGAAAAAGATTATTTATCATTAAAGGTGCGCTGTGTAACTTTTCCGTTGAGGGTTCGACGCCTTCTTGTTTCAGTGGAGATGTCATTGCTCTGCATAGCATGTTCCACAATATGACAATCATCATCATTAGAGATGCCACAATCAAGATTTTTTTGTTTCTGATCCAATCAGGAGTGCTCTTTCCGATACCGATCCAATACCTTTTTGTGTAGTGTCACAAAGAAAGTTTGTACCTTGGCTCCAAAAAGTCCATTAGATGTTTTCCATGACAGACAATGATTGATCGTCTAAAGCGATGAATTCGACCATCCTCAGTGTTATTTTCTTGGACTTGTCACCATTTTGATGTAGCTTTTCTCTTCTTTGAAATGCCTCCTCCAGTGTTTGCTGCTGTGGCTTTGCCACTTTGCGCCTGTAAATCTCAAACTCGTCTGCATGATTCTTTTGTAAGTGACAAAACAAATTGGTCATGTTAAAGTGGCTCTGCTGATTCCTCCACGAGAAACTGTTTGTTTGCAACGTTTGCGTTGCTGTTTGACTCTCGTTTTGTTGAAAAGGTCCACACAGCGACATGGCGGCGTTTGGTTTACGGCTGTGGTAAAGTGTATCAATGCAGCAAAAACATGTGAAACTGGATCAGTCTGATCATGTGACTGAATCTGATACTGTCCGATACTCATAAAAGAGCCGGATCGGGAGCTGCTACCGATACTGAATATTGGATCGGGACATCCCTAATCATCATTTTTATTTGTTTGAGTGAGGTACAACAACATCAATTAACAAAAAAACAAGGATCTGTAGATGTTATGTGGGACCTGGTGCTCAAAAGGAAGTTTAAAAAGTATAGTGTCCTACCCCGACTTTTACATAATCATGTGGCTGATAAGCTCTACCTTACATTTATTCAATCACAATTACAATTAATTAGTTTTATAGCTTTAAAATACACAGAACAACAGGCATTCTGACTGTGAGCGGGCTTGCCTCTCCACAGATCTGACCTGTAACTTAGTCTGGTTTGATCTTCATGATGATAGAAAGGTTTAATGCCATACTGTGAAACAAACAATGCAATAACATCTTTATGGAAACACATTTGACAGACCCTCCACCAGAAAAGTTACGCAATGCATCTTTAAAACATATGGCCTAAATCAGCAGTTTGTGGGTTGTTTGGTACCGGGTCACATGGAAAGAATAACATTATTATTACATTATTTATGTTTTATTTATTATGGAAGTCTGAACATGGCTTTATTTCTTCGTTACATACATCCACAACTCATTCTTGACGTCTTTGGAAACATTTATTGTGAAAATATTGTTTGACATTAAACCGGTCCGTTGCACAAAAAGGGTTGCTGTCCTAGATTATTCCAAGAAGATACTATATACTTAGATATACATTATGTGAAGGGGCTTGCCTTTTCACAAACCTGACCTGTAACCTGACATGGTGGTGTCACCTGCTTGAAGATAAATAATGCCATACTGAGGAACAACCCAAACAAAGCCGTATGTCTCCATTTCCATGTCAACAAGACGAGAAAGTGCACTCTAAGTTAAGTAAAATTCTAAAGTTTAAGCATTGACTGTAATAAAATAAAACAATAAAATGAGTTTCTTTTTAATGGACAGACTGGAATTTTAAACCTTTTGGAAATCCACCCCTTTTTTGCCCGATGAATATTTAACCGGGTGTCTAACCTTGCTTAAAGTAACGAGATGTGACAGTGAAGGTTCAGGTGGCCGGGTTTTTGAGTCCCGTCTAAACCGCCATATTGTCTTACTTACAGACCTGTGTCCTTGTGGCTATTCTGGTGCATCCCGAACATCTGCATTTACCACGTCACTACGTTTACACACGGGGAAATCAAGGACTCCTCTTTGCAGCAAAACCGCGTACACTGTAAATCCTGTGAGTGGGTGGGTCCTAAACAGTGCACTTTTGTGTAAATAGAAAAAAGAGGGGTGATTCGTTACGCAAACAGAACCAAACAGAGTTTTAATGTGTGCTGGTTCGGGTTGGGTCCCAATCATAGACTGTTTATATTCTTTATACTGTCTACGGTCCCAGTATTTGAACACATTTACTCAGAGCCACATAAACATGAATTAGCTCACAGTAGAAGAGCAAAACGCTGGTCACATGCAGTGGTGGTGGTGGCTCAACATGCCCGGCGGTGGGCCTCTTAGTACCACGGTGATTCATTTTTGCGGTTATTGCGACAGCCCTAGCGGGACCTACATGGCCCATGTGAAAAGTAACTACCCCCTAAACCTAATAACTGGTTGAACCTCCCCAATTACTTTTTCACACAGGAGCATGCAGGTATTTTTTCTCTTAACAAATAAAACCATCACATAAAAACTGCATTTTATCTTTACTTGGGTTATCTTTGTTTAATATTTAATTAGCAAGGACCACGCCACAACAATGGAATACGATAAAGCAAAAAAGCAAAGTGCAATACGATTAATAATGAATATGATAAATGCAAAAAGCTTGGCCAAAATTTAAGATAGAAACACTTACATTTATCAGAAAATGACTTAAAAGTAGTGAAATGATCCGTCTATGCAGCAAGATCATTTTACTTGACAAGTTATCTTAAAATAAACTTCCTCTAGACTAGAATGAAGCAGTCTGTTAAGTGTTGATGTTCTGGAAATAAGTTTATGGATGCTGTTTTTTGGAAGTTTATGGAAGTTTTAGATAATCAGACTCGAGTATCAACCAAATCTATATCACTGAATCTAAAAACAAGTGAAGTGTTGCAAAGGGAAACTATGGTAAATGGTCTGTAGCTTCTTTTAAACATGTATAGCCTAAATTTAAGATTTTCTGACTAGTTGAGTCATGGAAGAAATATATGTGACAATTTTTAAGATTATACAACCAGTTCAGAACTAGTACGTAGCAGGGCTGTCAACGTTAATGCATTAACACATGCGATTAATCACAAAAAAAAAATATTGCACTGTTGCTTTTTAGCACAGATTAATCACACAATTTATTTTGAATGCTCCTCTATGGAAAGTGCAGATGGTGACCTGAAAGGCGGCGCAGGTTATTAGGTCAGTGATCAGGTCTGTCCATACGCGGATGTGAAGATGACAGATGAGGCTGTGACTGGTGCTCAGCGGCAAATTTCTCTTCAAAAAACTGCCCGATGGGACTTTAGATAAAACTAAGGTAGTTAGTTTGCAGATATTTCAGAGATGAACTCTCTTTCCACAGAAGTACAACAAGTTTAAAATATCATCTTAAAGCAAAACACAGGTTTGATTCAGCAGCAGCAACGACGCTACGTGTACAACAAGCTGAGCAACAATAAATTACTATTTTGTCAAAATATTTTGGTCTTTTTTGAAGAATAATTAACTGCAATTAATCGTGATTAATCAAAATTCAGTGTGATTAATCTGATTTAAAAAAAATAATCATTTGACAGCACTAGTAAGTAGATAATAAATCTGAAAAGATGAATAACCTGATATAAGTTTTAAAACCTTGGCCAGATCAGAGAAATTTGCAGTGAATAACATTTTCTTTGAGAGAGATGGCAGACCTTCCAGTAGAAATATTACGTAGTGCACCTTTAAAAGAGAAGAAAATTAACTAATATGTACCTTGGAAATTCAAAATTGTCCTTTATTTTTTGTTACGTAAACAATTCGCATATAGATCTGTTAATCAGTTAATAATTGAACATATATTACGACAAAGGACATAGGGTTTTAAAGAGTCCATTTGCTTCTCCAGATGTTATTGGGATCTTTGAGTTTCGATTCCCAATGCCTCAGTTGCCGTCCCCGGGTTTTCAGGCATTTCGGTTTAAATTTAAATTGGGCTTGGCCAGTTGTCTGTTTTTCCTGGTGCGCCTGGTAAACACAGCGTGAGAGAGGGAGAGAAGGAGAGTGGGAGAGGAGGAAGACTTATTTACGATCTTCCTGATGGGAGTGCTCCTGGTACATTACTGGGCCTCGTCAAAGTGTCACCCGGAACACAAATTTAAATACAGCAGCCTCTTTAACACAGCAAACACACACACAGGATCGATGGAGTTCAGAATGTCCACGAGGAGATGCAGTGTGGCTGGACAAGAGAATATTCAATTCAATTTATTTTTGTAGCGCCCAAAATCGCAACAACAGTTGCCTCTAAGGGCGTTCCAAGATTTGGATGAGCAAAACATACACACAGACATATCAAAACAGGAATAAACAACATTCATGTAAGCCAGCAAATGAAACATTGTCCAGTCATCCTCTGTCCTTAGACCCTCCTTCTCAGCAAGGAAAAACTCCAAAAAAAACAGGGTCCTGGGAAAAAGAAGAAACCTCGGGGAGAACTACAGTGAAGGAGAGATCCACTCTCATGGACGGACAGGCTATAGATGTCCAGGCCCGTGGGCCAGTTCGGTATGGCCACAGCTACCCAGGTGGAGAAGGAGCCGGGCGAGGAGGGGAGGCCGGGCAAGAGGAGGAGACTGGGCAAGGAGGAGGAGCCGGGCGAGGAGGGGAGGCCGGGCGAAGAGGAGGAGCCAGGTGAGGAGGAGGAGCCAGGGGTCCAGCTGCCATCAGGCGTCTGAAAGAGTTACACTCCACAGGGTGAGTGGGACAGGAGACAACATGTGAATAGCAATGAACGAGCTACAGATGAGAACATAGTAAGTGATGCTGATGAGAAAATAGGAGGAAACAGAGGACAGTGCTCAGGTTGCCACACTTCCCCCAGCTTGTTATCTCCTGCGGCAGCTTATCTTAGTAACATCAACTAAGTAACCTGGTCATAAGCTATTCCGAAGAGGAAGGTTTTAAGCCTGGTCTTAAATAAAGAGACTGTGGGTGCCTAATATGCTGTATATACACTGCTCAAGAAAATGACTGCTAAGGAAAAGGAAAAATATGCTTGGATATCTATACAAATGTGGCCTTAGGAACAAAAGGATGCTCCTCTTTTAAGGGAAATGAACAGCAGGCGAACTAGAGCGGCAACAATGAGACAACCCCTAAAACAGGACTGGTTTTACATGTGGAGGTTATTTTAAGTTTCTCCCTTGTGTTTTTTTTTTTTTTTTGGCTGGTCTAGCGTCATTATCACTACTGGGAGCATGAGGCCATTCCTTAACCCTACAGAAGTGGCACAGATTGTCCATCTTCTCCAGGATGGCACGTCCGGACGTTTAGTTGCAAGGAGATTTAATGTGTCTCAGCTCAACCTGCAGTACAGGGAGGAGATTTCAGGAGACAGGCAGTTACTCTGGAAGAGCTGGACAAGGCTGTAGAACAGGGGCGTCAAACTCATTTTGGTCCAGGGGCCGTATACAACCTACTTTGATCCCAAAGGGGCCGGATCCGAAAACTCATGGCATATATGCCCTAAAAATAGCAATAAGTCCAAATATTTCTGCAGAGAAATGCAAATCTGTTACAGAAATCTTTTTTATTTGATTTTATTTTACAAAATATTATAATATGCTTACGTAGCTTTCACAGCAGCATCACTAACCTTGGCTCTGGATGAAAACAGACGACTATTTCTTCAGTCCCAGCAATAATTTGTTTATCTTCTGTCTTATCAATTCTCTGTTCAACTTATTGTATTTTTTGTCATATCTCATTTTAAGATTATATTCCTTGAGCACCGCACACAGTTTTTCCATTCACCTCCATCAAATAGGAATAGGAATTACTCCATTTTTCTTGGAAAATCCTGCACTCAGCTCCATTTTTCTCATTTTTGACATTTTGCTGATGATGGCGGCACGATCAAGAGTCAAAACAATCGTTCTTTAAGAGCGTTTGGAAAGAGGAAAGTCTTCATTTGTGCCGCTCTGGTGGGAGGAGCCACACAGAAGCACTGGAGACGCTGCTATGCTAAGCAACGCAGAAAAAAATCAGAAAATTTAAAATATTAGAATAATAGAAATAATAGATACTCAGCCAAGGGCCAGATTAAAGGTCTTGGAGGGCCGCATCCGGCCCCCGGGCCGCATGTTTGACACCTCTGCTGTAGAAGGTCCTAAACCCATCAGCAGGACCCATATCTCGAGTAAGGCGTGCTGTAAAGAATGACCTCCAGCAGGCCACTGGTGTGAATGTCGGTTCAAACAATTAGAAACAGACTTCATGAGGGTGGCTTGAGGGCCCTGTGCTCACTGCCCAGCACCGTGGAGCTTCATTGACATTTGTTAGATGACACCATAATTGGTAAGTTCTCCACTGGTGCCCTGAGCTTTTCACAGATGAGAGCAGGTTCACCCTGAGCACCTGTGACAGATGTGAAAGAGTCTGGCGACGACAAGGAGAACGCTCTGCTGCACCATGATTCAGCATGAGCAGTTTGGTGGTGGGCCAGTGGTGGTCTGGGGAGGCATATTCATGGAGTGACACACAGACCTCTATGCTGCCCTACGTTGGTGCAGTAGGTCTTGGGTTCCTCCTGATGCACGACAATGCCCAGCCTCATGTGGCAAGAGTATGTGGGCAGAACCTGGAGGATGTAGGGATTGGCCCTCATGATCAACTTAAACCCAATAAAACACCTCTGGGACATAATGTTTGGCCGCCAACTTGCTCCTCAGACTCTACAAGAGCTCAGTGATGCCCTCACACAGATCTGGGAGGACAAGACCCCATCGGTCGTCATATTAGGAGCAGCCACGACATTGTAAAATGTGCTTGTACTCACACAAGTATGTGGAGGCCACAAAAGTTATTAAGAAGCATTTTGAGTTGCAGAAATTACATTTTGGCAAAATAGACTAGCCTACCACAGCATTATTTCACTTCAGAGTGTCTCTAAAATTAAGCCTTCTGTACGCTGAACATTGTATTTCCATTAAAAAGAGGTGGCATGAAAAATCACATAGATGAGTATATACCCATGGACCACTATGGAACCTAATATAAAGGAAAGTACTACGATTTATTGTTGAACATCACATTCTATTCTTACTACACCTAAGAAAAAAAAACAAAAACTTTTTCCTTCAAAATCTTCGACATTTTTCCTGTACACTAACATACTTCTGTAGCGTACAGAATCTATCATTATCTTATTGTCTCTCTCTGTAGTAAGAATATGTGTTTAAATCATTCTAGTGCACTGTATTGTATTTGTCTATAGAATTAAATTTGTATTTTTCTAAATGCCTTTATTGATGTCAGTCCTCACACACTTATACACAATACACTATAAACAACACTAAATGCATGTGAATTTTGACCAAATCCAACATTGTGAATATGTTCTAAAATAGTAATGTAATTTACACATTCTTTTTTGTGTGTAAAAATGGGACAGCAAATCCTTTTATAGCTTGTAAAGATGCAAATCACTGTGATTAGAATATGGAACATTGGACAAAGCATATTTAGTGATAAACAGTCCAACATGGCTGACATCAAAGCCTCCCTTAGATCTCAAACATTGAAATGCTAATCCTCATAAAACAAAGCTAATGCTAATAAGAACAGGATGGTTTTGGAGTCATTTCGAAAGAAGCTTGATAATTAGTTGGAACCCACTCCAACTAATTACTAGTTGGATCCCCTTAACCCCCATAGCTCCAAACTGTGATTCCTAACTTGTTTTTAATTAGCGGGCCTTTCATTGCCGTGTGGTTCTTGTTGACTCGTCCAAAATGCACTCCACGTTCTCTCCATTATATTGTAAATGCACAGAGGTGGGCAGAGCAGACAAAATGTGACTCAAGTAAGAGCAACGTTATGTAAAAATCATATTACTCAAGTAGAACACTGCAAATTTCTCTGATCTGGCCAAGATTTTAAAACTTATCAGGTTATTCATCTTGTTTTCAGATTTATTATCGACTTAGTAGACCAGAGGCGGCTTCATTCTAGTCTAGAGGTAATTTATTTTAAGAGAACTTGTCAAGTAAAACAATCTGTCTATGCAGCAAGATTATTTCACTACTTTTAAGTCATTTTCTGATAGATTTAAGTGTTTATATCTTAAGCTTTTTGTAGTGAAGTACAAATTAGTGTCAGAAATTACTCAAGTAAGAGTAAAAAAAGTAAGAAGAGTAAGAAAACTACTACTCATATCTGAAAGAGCAGTCCAACAAATACAAATATTCAAATCATTTAATATTGACAACATACAACTTTTGTCACTTGAAGAAGAGTTACCAAAACTTTTCCTCAAGTGAGAGTACTGTTAATTCATTGAATATATTACTCAAGTTCGAGAGAGAGTATGTGAAATACCAAATAAGAGCCGGGGCGTTTATTTGTTTCAATCCCTTAACAGACAGGGCATTTTGAGACTAATTTGAGATGAATTCTTTCCCCACAAAAATTTTGCTCAAAACTGGGAAGATCTGGTACTCAAATTCTTTTAACCAGTAAGACTAGAATTTGCAGTTTTAATATGGTCTGGTGACTACTTTGCTTATCTTGTTGGCACGATTCCTGCCGCCAGACAGAAAAATGTCTCACGGCTGCTTCTCCCGAGTTTCTTCTGCATATTTTACCACACAAAGTTTAAATTTTAAGTTGTATTTCTCTTTATTTTTTGCTGCGATCAATAATGTGGTCAAAGACGGACTGAAAGAAAGCTCGATAGGCTACGTAAAAACAAAGCAAACCAAAATAGGCAAAGAAGAAAAACAAAAAGCGTCAGTGGTCATGTCTTTTTCCTTGATTTTCTATACTTTAGACTTGGCGTTTATTTGGAACCAACGGTTATTTATCAAAATATACACCTGCACCCGGTATTAAGCTCTTAATTAGTATTTTACAGTATATTAAGCAAAATTGACTGTTGTGAACTTTTAACCATGTTAGAATGTTGCCTCATCAAAAACACACTCAGAGTTGTGTTTTGTTTCATTCACACATGTTTGAGTAACCCTTTATTATTAGTCTGTCCATCTCCAAAGCTCAAAATGCTCTGTTCCACCTTGTGATGTCACAAAGCGGTAGTTTTCAAGTTAACAACTATATGTTTACCCTTTTTTGTGCTGAAATCATGCAAATGATTGTAGTGAAGGTGTAAGCCATTTTAAAACACAGTAGAGCATTGAATTTCTTGTATTACCATGTGACATCACAAGGTGGAACAGAGTTTTTTCAGTTTGAGAGAAGAACTGAGCCTAAATAAGCAGGGTTTTTGTGTTAAACATGTGTGAATGATGCAAAACACAGCTCCAGGTATGTTTGTGATGAGGAAACAACAGTATAACATAGATCAGAAAGCTGTGTCATATGGGCCCTTTAAGTCAAGTAAATATAAGTGAGGGAATATAACTGGCATCTCCTCACCTCAGTAAATTAATGGCGTTTCTCACACACGAGGCTCCATTTGACAGAGCTCAGACTCAATCTCTGCTTTCCCGGTTTGACTTGATGTGACGAGGCAGGTCGCGGAGAGGGAGGAGCGGAAACTTCAAACGAGAGACGGAGAGACAGCGCTGTTCTGTCCGGGCGGCGATGTGAGAGGAGTCTGTGGCCGCTGAGTGACCCTGACGCGATGCCAAACTGTCACTCTGTGCCGAGGTGAGTTCAGCTGAGACGCTGCTGATAGTTTGGATCCTAAAAGGGTTGGAGTTCATTATAAGAACCTGAGGGAAAATATGCTGGCGGCTCATGGCATTTAATTTAACTAAAGTAAAGTAACAATATTATTATTATTATTATTATTATTATTATTATTATTATTATTAATAATAATAATAATAATAATAATAATAATAATAATAATAATAATAATAATATGGACACTCCATACTCCCATAGACCGTATATATGAATGGACATAGGTAACCCGTGCCAAACAGGAAGTGCTTCCAGCTCCTTCTCTCCCTTTTTCCCACTGACTTACATTGGGATCTTTTCGCCCTATCGATTTTGGTCTTAAATTGTTCGAATGAACCCACTCTACGTGATCCTGAACTTTTCATTTCGCTATCTTGTTCCTAAATCAAGATATGAACATAAATAACGGACCAATCAGACGCCTTCATTCCCCGAAGTCACTGCTGCCTAGTTTTAGCAACAGGTTTGATTGACACCTAGTGCGTTTCGCTGTTCAGTAAGTTCCCTTCCCGCTTTCCTGCCCCGATTGACTATTTTTGAAAAAAAAAAGACAAAATATTTCAAACAGTTACAATAGCTAACATTACTAGAATCTTAACTAGCATAATTTAACTAGCATAAAGTAAAGTGAATTTTGTTAAATTGCGACTCTATTGTTGTTCGCACATAACAGAACATACATCATAAATCAATGACTTAAACTTATTATTTAAAGTTTGATGATACAATCTAAAAGTTTCCTTATTATTCTCAAGAATCACCGAAATACAGTGCTCTGTGCAGAATGGTGCAGAGTATCTCCGCTCTGCCATGAGAAGGACAGGCACATTTAACAACCTCAATCCTGACTGGCTCTTATGGTTGCTATGATACTATTTCCAAATATGGATCCTGGCTCCAAATTCACTTCTATAACCGTGGCATTGGGAGCCTTATTTGAGCGGCGCTGATGCTGTGGTGACATCACACTCACTTAGTCCACTTCTATATACGCTCTATGCATACTCCATACCCAGTGGTGGTAATCTACTATTGTAGCCACATTGCTTTATACTAGGCAATGTGGGTGAAGTGTCTTGCCTAAGGACACAACAACAGCTTTTGTGACTGGCGCCCCACTATGGCACCTGAGTTTCCCAGCGGTCTCCCATCCAAGTACTACCCAGGCCCTCTGAGTTCTGGGATCAGGCTTTGACAAATATTACACAAATATTTGTTTTGCTCACTTCAACACACTGTAAATGCCAAAATGTATTAACTAAATACTATTTGGTGTTCTGTATCAATTTCCTACCAACCAACATGAGGCACAAACAGTAGCTGCTAACACTGAAGCTCTAATTCACCTATTTCTTTTTATGTAGGCTATAAAACGGAACAACTAACAATTTCCACTGCATATTTGTAAACGTCTAAAGATGCAAATCACCACCATTCAAATAGAATCTACACAATATTACGCAAAGCATATTTAGCTGTAAACACAAACGATGTCTGTTAACACTGAAACCGTGAACTTGTACAGTCTCCATGTAAACCTACTGATTCTGATTCTACACCAGCGCTGCCCACAGAAGGAAGAATCACAGTATCATTTATTTAAAGGGCTCATAATACACTTCTATACTCCATTCAACATTATAGAACAACATTCTATAATGTTGTTTCTTCATCAAAAACAGACCTGGAGTTGTGTTTTGTTTCATTCACACTAGGGCCTGACTGATATATCGGTTGACCGATATTATCGGCCGATATGGGCTCTTGGGAACATATCGGCGTTTGGCCAAAATCTTGCTGATATCAATCAAGACACAGGGCCGGAGATCAGATGACATGACATCGACCTCCGGCCTAGGGAGTCCTGGCGCCACGTGCACCGATGGACCCCCTTGTCCTCGAACATGGTAATAATAATAATAATGCATCAGTTTTATATAGTGCTTTTCAGGACACTCAAAGACGCTTTACAGAGCATTATTCATTCACTCCAGACCCGGTGGTGGTAAACTACTATTGTAGCCACAGCTGCCCTGGGGCAGACTGACGGAAGCGAGGCTGCCAATCTGCGCCATCGGCCCCTCCGACCACCACCAACACTCACGCACACACCACTTTCATACTAGGCAATGTGGGTGATGTGCCTTGCCTAAGGACACTACAACAGTTTTTGCGACTGGCGCCCACTGTGGCACCTGGAATTCCCAGTGGTCTCCCATCCAAGTACTAACCAGGCCCGGCCCTGCTTAGCTTCTGAGATCTGACGGGATCAGGCTTTGACAAGCCGGTATGGCCACAAGGTGTTCGTTATGGACAAACTGTGACTAGCACAGAAGTCCAATAACAGAACACCGCTTGGGTTCAGATCAGGCACTGTCCAGTACCCCTCCCAGAGACTCCAAGAAGGCCGGGTACTCTACACTGCTGTTCGGCCTGTAGGCCAACACCACAGTGAGAGACCTGTCCCCAACCCGAAGGTGCAGGGACGCGACCCTCTCGTTCACCGGGGTGAACTCCAACACGCAGCGGCTGAGCTGAGGGGCGATGAGCAGGCCCACACCAGCTCGCCGCCGCTCCCCGCGGCCAACACCAGAGAAATGGAGAGTCCAACCCCTCTCAAGGAGTTGGGTTCCAGAGCCCAAGCTGTGCGTGGAGGTGAGGCCGACTATATCTAGCTGGTAATGCTCAACCTCCCGCACAAGCTCAGGCTCCTTTTCCCCCAGCGTGGTGACATTCCAGGTCGCCGAGGCCCCCGTCTTCGACCGCTGCCCAGATCTCTCCGCACCCGACCCCTATGGCTCCTCTCGCGGGTGGTGGGCCCACCAGAGGGCGGCCCCACGTTGCTCCTTCGGGCTGGGCCCCGTGGAGAAAGGCCCAGCCACCAGGCGCTTGCCGGCGTGCAACCACCCCAGGCCTGGCTTCAGGGTGGGGCCCCGGTGTCGCCATTCCGGGAGATGTAACTGGCCTTTGAATTTTGCTCATCATAAGGGTCTTCTGAACCGCTCTTCATCTGACCCGTCCCCCCGGACCTGTTTGCCTTGGGTGACCCTACCAGGGGCATAAAGCCCCCGACAACATAGCTCCTGGGATCATTCGGGCACTCAAACCCTTCCACCACATTAAGGTGGCGGTTCGAGGCGGGGCATAATTCTTACATGTGCCTTATATATCCATAGGACCACATAATTCTTACATGTGCCTTATATATCCATAGGACCACTACATCTCCCTACACACTGCCCACAAAGTGCCACTTAATCCCAGCTATGTTGATAAATCAGATATTGATCCTGATCTAAATGTTGGTGGAATTAAACTCGGGGCCTTGTTTATGACTATTACATAACACATTCATTAACGGTTTTGCAGTAAAAAGGGGCTCATTAATTAAAATCATTGAGAAGTGAATCCCCAGCTGCCCGTGTGTCATTAGCTCTGTGCTCCAGAGAGCTGCAGAAGCAAAGGGCACTTTCTATGCAGCATGGAGAAGATCTCTGTTATACACTACAGGGTCTGAGAGAAAAGAGGGATGAGAACTGTAAAAAGGGACTTCCCACATGTGGGTTGGGGCAAAACATGTAATGATGGTCTGTTTTCTGTTTTTGTGGTGGTTTGGTTTTGTTTTATGTCTCATGCTGCACTTTTCCACTGTGGTTTTTAACTACAAATGGCAAAACTATTTAACCTAAGATGGGGGTCACGAGATGATTATAAAGATGTAAAATCATGCTATTATTCGATTTTTTTTTTTACCAATTCAAAGTTGTATTTAGTGATTTATACATTTCAGTCATCTTTATTCTTCTTCATTCAAGATGCCACTGCTCTGCACACTACTTGTTACTTTCTTAGTCAGTGATACCATTTGGCATAAATTATAAGAATATAAAACCTACTGCTTTCTAGCATAATTATACAAAGGAGGGTCCATAGGATTGGGCGGTAATATGGTAATACAGTATCCCGCAATATCAAAAAGTAGCAGCGGTATCAGTTTCATTGCGGTCATTAAAATAATCTGCATAAGGACCTAAAACCATAGCACAGACTTTTTCCCCTCCGCTCTCTTTTCAAACGTTGTTATGCTCGAAGATATGCATCCACACACAGTGAGGAAGAAGAAAAAACATGACTGATACTTCGTGTGTGATGTTGAGCTGAAAAGTTTGCAATGGAGATGTTTTATTGAATGGCGAGAGTCAAGAGGGGACGAGGCGCTGAAGAGGAGAAAGTTACCGCTTGAGGGCAAAGTCAGACTTTCACGGAGAAGACGGTAAAGCCCAATTTATGGTTCTGCATCAAAATGTGTTCGCGTCAACGTGCACTGCCTACACACAGCGTCTGCGTCCACCGCCGTGCACCTCCAAAACATTCGTCAAAACAACACAGACAGCAAGGATAAGTGACGCAGACAATAAGGGCTGTGATTGATCCTAATCAACCTAATGTGTTTAATGCAGCTTTGCGCACATTTGTTTATGTTTTACAGAAACAAAAATTAAAACCACATGGCTCATTTAAATACAGTATAAGCGCTGATCTTCAAATATAATGCTGCTCTTCTGTTTCTGAAAGGTTTAGGTGCAACAACAAAATAATTCTTAATTAGTCACAATAATACTATATACCCTGGTAAAATGCTGAGAAGGTTTAACAGTATCAAAATTTTGATACTGCCCAACCCTAGGTCCAACAGCACACTGCACCTTGTTGTGTGATGGCATTTACTGCGATGTACATCCTGTATGTATGCAAAGGGACAGGCAGAAATCGACTCCCATTGTGGCAATTTCACATTAGACTAATTACTATGGATTATAAAACATGTTTACTTCATCTTACTATGTATTTTTGGAGCCACCCGCTGACTCATGCAGAAACCAAAAGTGAAGAAATGCATAGCAACGTTTCGGCAAAAAAGCCTTCGTCAGATCATTTTTCTTGCTTTGGATCACAGTGAAGAAATTCTAATGAGACTGTCAAAAGAAATTAAAGAGATCAACAGTTCAACAGAGATAAAAATGATGCCCTGGAAGGAAAAACCTACCCCTGGCGACAACAAAAGAAGATTTCTCCTCTGACCAACTATCAACAGCATCAAGCTCTAGTTTTTTATCCAACAAGACCATGCACGAGCAATACAGAGGAAGAAGAAAACAACACAGACCAAGAGACGGGGACATGACGGGGAAGAGGAGAAAGACCGTGAACCCGGACCAGAGTCCATCACCTGAAGGACTGACTGTTTTCAACCTTCCTAGTAAGTCCCACATCAGTTTTAAACAAAGAACTTTCTTTTGTGCCAAGTATACTGTGGTCCAAAGCAAGAAAAATGATCTGACAAAGGCTTTTTTGCAGAAAAGTTATTTAATAAAAAAAAAATAAATAAAAAAACTGGACATCAGCGATATGAGTGTGCTATGCATTTTTAACTTTTATTTTGCTGTTCCTTGCATTTGCACCTTTACAAGAACTTTGGTGTGCGTTTTCTTTTTAATCTATGCAGAAACCAGCCATAAGAGAATTTTCCTGGGAAAACTTGGTTTAATGATTTTTTTTTTTTTTGGCAATGTCAGTATCTTTTATGTAATTATATTGCCTTATTTCAATAAAATCTGTATTCTCATAAGGAAGCTGCAGCAGAATTTTTTTTTTTTTAAATTAGTTCTGCTTTTAATAGTTTTAGTTCAATAATGCATTTCACACAGGTATCATACATTATAAATATAGGAAATGCACTTCTATTTAAAAAAAGGAACAGCACTTTATAAATTGCTCTTATAACATAAAACCAAACAGAAGAGCTACATTCCCTCCATTTGTCCTCTGTCCCCTCTACCTCCCACTGAGTTATTGACGAATCACAGCTCCAGTTCACTCTCCTCTCCTCTTCCTGGGGCTCTACATCGTCGGCGCTCTGGTCCAGTCGGGTCCCGGAGGTGCACTTGGCGGAGCGTGGCCCTCTGCTCTATTTGATTACCCCGATTAAGAGCGCTGATTACGGGCCCCGGACGAGGAGAGAGCCGCCCTAATGGAGAGAATCAGGAGACAAGCTGCCATATGTCCCCTCCACACGGCGACCGCTCCACAACAGGCACGAGCACAAACACAAGCACGGCATCGGCAGCTTTTCACCCTCTCAGCAGGAGTTTCGTGTGTGTGTGTGCGACTGTGCATGTAAGTGTCTCTGTGTGTGTATGTATGTGTGTATGCTTGTGTGTGTCTGTTTGTGCATGTGCATTTGTGTGTTTGTGCGTATGTGTGCGTGACCGACTGTGTATGTGTATTTGTGACTGTGCGTGTATGTGTGTGACTTTGTATGCGTGTGCATTTATGTGTGTGCGTGTAAGTGCATGTGTGTGTGTCTGTGCATGTGTGTGCATGTGCATTTATGTGTGTGCGTGTAAGTGCATGTGTGTGTGTCTGTGCATGTGTGTGCATGTGCATTTATGTGCATGACCGACTGTGTATGTGTGTGCGTGAAAGTGTCTATGTGTATGTGTACATATGTGTGTGTGTGCAGATGTGCACATGTGTATGTATGTATGCGTGTGCATTTATTTATGTGTGCATGTGTGTGTGTGTGTGTGCATGACTGACTGTGTATGTTTGTGTATGTATGTGCGGGTGTGTGTATTAGGTTCCTATTGCTAATGACGTTCCTGAACTGCAGTGCGGAGGTAAGTGTGTATAAGTATGCTTGTGTGTGAGTGTGTATATGTATGCTTGTGTGTGTGAGTGTGTATATGTGTGTGTGTGTGTGTGTGTGTATATGTATGCTTGTGTGTGTGTGTCTGTATTGGCTTCCTAATGCTGGTGACGTACCTGAACTGTGGCTCGGAGGTGAGTGCTTGTTTTGAGGAAGGATCACACTGGAGCAGATGTGATTATTTCAGCCCCTCCAAAGGCTCTGCTGGTGAAAAATGTTCAGAAGAGGATTCTGAAGTGGGTTTGAAGAGGACGGGGAAGCTACAGAAGAGCTTTTGACAGTGATAGTGGTAACCTTGGATAAAGAAAACAATTGGCAGTTTGTTCAGATGACAATTGGAATAACATGTTAATTACACTGATTAAAGGTCCTATATTGACTCTTATAAGCTTTAAGCTATGTTATAATGCTGTTACCTTCTCAAAAACATACCTGGAGTTGTTTTGGTTCATTCACACATGTTTGAGTACTCCTGAACACGCTCAAAAACGCACCAAATTTTGCCCAAAATTCAGAAGTGGCGAAAAATTTGATAAAATATATGTTGCATGTATGGCTATGAAAAACTGGCATGACAGCGCCACCTGCAAAAGTCAAAATACATTGCACCTATGGGAGATGTCCCGACGTAAAGTTTGTCGTACAGTCACGAAATTTGGTACACACATTCCTCATGTGAAGACAGAAAAAAAAAAATTATTATGGCCACACCCCCTGACAAACCAGAAGGTGGACATTTTGGATTGAAATAAAAAACATGCTGAGTCAGCATTTTCGCTCACGTCGCATTTGAACGAACTCCTCTGAAGGCGCTTCGCCCACAGGGATGAAAATCGCCGTACATCAACTAGAGAAGTGCAGCATCAAATGATAGCTGCATTTTTTTGATACCTGTCACGGTTTACATGCGGCAAAGCTACAAAATTTGTTCAGATTTTTTAAACTTTTCTAATGCCAAAATTTCCTCCCGTTCAGCCATACAAAGTGCGATTGGGTTCAAATTTGAATCACTTGTAAAACTTTCGTGCCAAAGCCTACTAACTGTGACACGAGCAAAAATGGTGTGATAGCGCTCCCTGCAGGACACAATCAAATTTTGCATGGAGGGTCCAAATTTTTGTTTTTCTAAAATGTACCAAATTTTGTAGAAAATTACTGTAGGTCATTTCAATTAAAAAAGTCAATGTGAACCATATGGTATTTTTACTCATGTTGCCATCGTGATGCGCCAAAGCTCCAATGTTATTCAATTCAATTAAATTTATTTTTGTAGCGCCCAAAATCGCAACAACAGTTGCCTCTAAGGGCGTTCCAAGATTTGGATGAGTAAAACATACACACAGACATATCAAAACAAGAATAATCAACATTCATGTAAAGCAGCAAATGAAACAGTGTCCAGTCATCCCCTGTCCTTAGACCCTCCTTCTCAGCAAGGAAAAACTCCAAAAAACCCAGGGTCCTGGGAAAAAGAAGAAACCTCGGGGAGAACTACAGTGAAGGAGAGATCCACTCCCATGGACGGACAGGCTATAGATGTCCAGGCCCGTGGGTCAGTTCGGTATGGCCACATCTACCCAGGTGGGAAGGAGCCGGGCGAGGAGGGGAGGCCGGGCGAGGAGGAGGAGAGCCAGGCTTTATCCTAATGGTAAATAAATTCTAATTGTAGATAAATTCCCATTCATGAAAAATATTTTACTGCCACAGAATATTCTCAAAATTGGCACAGTGACTCTTCATGTCATCCCGATCAAAAAAGTCATTGACAACCATATGGTATATTTCACTGGGTTGTCATGGCGATGTGCCAAAGCCTCAATGTTATCATAATGGGAAAATTTGAACAACGGCTTACTAGTTTCATTGAAGAACGTGAAATTTGGTACAGTGATTCTTCAGGTCAGCCCAATCAAAAAAGTCTGGGGTGACAAACTTGTATTTTGCACAGTGTTGCCATGGCGATGTGCCAAATTGCCCATATTCGTCAATGTTATCACATCAACATCTCCAGTGTGTGTGGAAATAGTGACCATTGAAAAGATATGATATTATATTTTAAATCATTAATTACTATGGAAATGGCGCCAGAAAAAAGATAACATTTTTGAAGATTGAAAAGATATATTATGTTTTGAATCATTAATTACTATGGAAACGGTGACAGAACAGCAACATTCTGGAACTTATGAAACAGAGCAAGAGGAAAAGCCACAATTTGAGAACTTTTTACATTCTAATTATACTGTTGTAATTGTTAATTATGATGAAAAAGGCAACAGAGAAAAGGCGACATTTTGAGGACTTCTTACCATTCTTCTTACCATTGAAAAGATATGATGTTATGTTTTGAATCATTAATTACTATGGAAACGGCGCCAGAGTAAAGAGAACATGTTTTACCATTGAAAAGATATGATATTATGTTTTGAATCATGAATTACCATGGAAACGGCGCCAGAGCAAAGAGAACATGTTTTACCATTGAAAAGATATGATATTATGTTTTGAATCATGAATTACCATGGAAACGGTGCCAGAGCAAAGAGAACATGTTTAACCATTGAAAAGATATGATATTATGTTTTGAATCATGAATTACTATGGAAACGGCGTCAGAACAGCAACATTATGGAACTTATGAAATGGAGCCAAAGGAAAAGCCACAGTTTGAGAACTTTTTCCATTCTAATGATACTTTTGTAATTGTTAATTACTATGAAAACAGCACCAGAGAAAAGTCAATATTTTGAGGACTTCTTACCATTGAAAAGATATATTATATTTAGAATCATGAATTACTATGGAAATGGCACCAGAGCAAAGAGAACATGTTTTACCATTGAAAAGATATGATATTATGTTTTGAATCATGAATTACTATGGAAACGGTGCCAGAGCAAAGAGAACATGTTTTACCATTGAAAAGATATGATATTATGTTTTGAATCATTAATTATTATGTAAACGGCACCTGAACAGCAACATTATGCAACTCATGAAATGGAGCCAAAGGAAAAGCCATAGTTTGAGAACTTTTTACCTTTCTAATGATACTTTTGTAATTGTTAATTACTATGAAAACAGCACCAGAGAAAAGTCAACATTTTGAGGATTTCTTACCATTGAAAAGATATGATATATTTAGAATCATTAATTACTATGGATACGGTGCCAGAGGAAAGAGAACATGTTTTACCATTGAAAAGACATGATATTATGTTTTGAATCATGGATTACTATGGAAACGGCGCCAGAGCAAAGAGAACCTGTTTTACCATTGAAAAGATGTGATATGTTTTGAATTATTAATTACTATGGAAACGGCACCAGAAGAGCAACATTATGGAACTTATAAAATGGAGCCAAAGGAAAAGCCACAGTCTGAGAACTTTTTACCATTCCAATTAGGCCCGAGCGCCTCGGCGGCGTAGGGCCTATTGTGATTGTTCAGCAGTGCGAAGCGCTACGCTCCGCGCACGCAAACAGAGCATGAAGCGCTCTTCCCTTGCCAAGCACACTAGCATCACCATGTCACTGACTGGTGCCTGCTGACCTGGCACGGTGGCATCGCCATGGCCGCGTCAGTGCCATAATTGTAATTGTTCGCCCAAAAATATAGGGCGCACATGACATCATGCACTTCATGCATGATGTCATGTGGCCCGCGAAAACCGAAAACCGTGAAGCGCTCTCCCTCTTATCAAACACTCAATGCCACTCATCAGTGGCACTCATGGCATCCAGTAGCACATATTGGCATTGCCCATTGCCGCGACAGCAGTATAATTGTAATTGTTAACTCGGATAAACCCCAAAAACGTGCACTGTCAGAAATCGAAGAGGTCAATGACGAGCGCAACGCGACAATTGACCCCACGGGTGCGTTACTGGACACAAGTGCTTTCCAATGATATGTATATGTGCCCCCATTCGTGGCGCTATATTGTTATTGTTCTGGTTTTTCTTCTTGTTGTTCTAAAAGTTGTTAAAAAGCTTTTAAAAAGATCAAACGGTGTTGCCGTGACAACGGCTCAAATTTCGGGTACATTTTTGCGGCTCGCCATCAAATTTCGAAGAGCGATAATTCGTACAAATGTTGGCCGATTTCATTCAAACTTTAATCGCTGTTCAGCTCCGCTAAAACAGAAAAGGATTAAACCAAGACCTCCGGCTCCATGGTATACTCCAGAACTGCGATCACTCAAACAACACGTAAGACGCACAGAGAAGCTCTGGCTCCGTTCGCACTGACCCTGCACAGATTTATGTAAGAAAATCTCAAATGGGCACTATAGCGCCCCCTAGGGAATTTGCATGGAACAATAAAATTTTACTTTATCGTAGACATATAAAATTTGGTACACACATTCGTGACAGGGTCTTGATGAAAAAAGTCAATGACGCCCCCAGGCCATTTCTCATAATGTTGCCATGGCAACAGGCCAAATATCTGCCATTGCCAATGTGACGTCCTGAGAAAAACTTTGACATTGCCAAACAAAATTTGGAACACAGATGCATCATGGGAATAGGAACAAAAAAAGTATACTGTGACCACGCCTCCTCCCTTACCGGCAGTCCGCCATCTTGAATTAAAAAAAACAAAATCAACACATACAACAATTGAGAAAAATTGCAGGTTTAAGGTTAAGGTGTGGTGTTAGGATTAAAGTTAGGGTTAGGGGTATGGTTAAGTCTAGTGTTAGGATTAGGGCTGGGGTTAGATTAGGGTTAGGGTTAGGAGTTCAGGTAGGGCCAGAGGTTAGTGTAAGGAGTTAGGGTTTATTTAGGAGTTAGGGCTTAGGGGGTAAGGTGCGTTTGTGGGGCATGTGCAGAGCACAGCGTGGCCGGAGCAGAGCATAGGCACGAGCGAGGGCCGATCATCGCCGCTTGCGGCTATATTTATTATTATTATTATTATTATTATTATTATTATTATTATTATTATTATTATTATTATTATTATTATTTTATATGCATTTTTATTATTAAGTATAATTTCTGGCTACTTTTCCCACCTCTTGATTGCTATGGATCAGAATCTATGCTGTCGGCTGAAAATAAAGCACATAAAGGCTTATACGTAGCGACGGAATCCCACCCAGGCTGGCTCCTCCCTTTTAGCTCAGAATATGATTGCTAGCCTTACATGACCATCAGGTAAAACTAGCACACAGAATAGCTCAGGGAGTGTCAGTGACGCTAGGGAGCAGTGTAGACTAGTGAGGCACTGCTCTGTTAGCGAGAACAGCTCCAAACAGGCTGAGACTGTGTGTGCCCCACGTACAGGGGCCTCCTCTGAGCCACCCTGCATGAACAATTCTCCTGGTTGAGAACTGGTTGAGGCTGTGTATGTCCCACGCACAAAAAGCACAAATAAATCACAGCTAAACTCTGATAGGAAAGGCATCAGATCTCCTAACTTAATAAAAATAAATAATTGTGTCGCAAATAAACAAATTAAGCATGTAAAAAGCACAAATAAAACTCAACTAAACTCTGACAGGAAAGGCGTCAGATCTTGTAACTTAATAAAAATAAATACATGTGCCGCAAATAAACAGAATGATAAGTCTGTAAAAAGCACAAATAAAACTCAACTAAACCCGGACAAGAAAGGCGTCAGACCTCATAACTTAATAAAAATAAATAAGTGTTGCAAATAAACAAAATAATAAGTGTGTAAAATGTGGACTGCTAAACATCAGGTCCCTCTCCTCCAAATCTCTTTTAATAAATGAATTATTTGGCGACTTTAATATTGATCTTCTAGCTTTAACTGAAACATGGCTTCAGGAAAATGATTATGTTAGACTAAACAAATCTACTCCTCCAAGTGACGTGAACTTTCAATGTGCCAGGAGCACAGGTCGAGGTGGCGGTGTGGCCGTCATTTCTCACTCCAGCCTAATTCTCAGCCTCAAATCTAATTATACATTCCGCTCCTTTGAAAGCCTCGCACTATCTATTACGTGCGCCAACTGGAAAAATCAAAAAGCTGTTATATTCATAACAATCTACCAAATTCCTGGTCCATATGCCGAGTTTGTGACAGTTTTCTGACTTTATTTCAAGTTTAGTTTTGGAATGGGAAAGGATTGTATTGGATTATAGTTGGAGATTTCAACATACATGTTGATAACAGCAGTGAGTGTCTCAGCAGTGCTTTTGGTGCTCTCCTGGATGGGGTCGGTTTTACCCAAAGTGTGAACAAGCTGACTCACTGTCACAATCACACTCTTGATCTCATCCTAACTTATGGTATTGAGATTAATGATTTAATTGTTCTTCCTCAAAACCCTATACTCTCTGACCATTTTTTAATTACCTTTCAATTCATACTAAAAGACTATCCAGCTCGGCAGGAGAAAACTATAATGAAAAGAACAATATCAGAAAAATCGGTAGCCGAGTTCAAAGAAATAATTGAGCCAGTATTAAATGATATGCCATGTGACAATGAGAACAACTTTAATCCAATTATCATGGATCAGTTTGTTGATAGGACAATGCTCACCTTAAAATCTGCTCTCGATGTTCCGCTGTTCAGCTCCGCTAAAACAGAAAAGGATTAAACCAAGACCTCCGGCTCCTTGGTATACTCCAGAACTGCGATCACTCAAACAACACGTAAGACGCACAGAGAAGCTCTGGCACTGCTCGCGCTCCGAGCAGTCTCTGAAGGCATGGAAGCTCTGCCTGCTCTCTTATAAGGCCGCTCTGCGAAAAGCGCAAACCAGATACTATTCAAACCTAATAGAAGTAAACAAAAGCAACCCCAGATTTCTGTTCAGCACTGTAGCCAGGCTGACAAACTTGCACACTGCCCCTGAGTCTCTTCTCCCCTCGAAGTTCAGTTGTGATGACTTTCTTGAATTCTTCGATTACAAAATTACAACCATTAGAGACAAGATCAGCAAAGCCACTCCCAAAATCAGCACCGAGCAAATCCAGCAAATCCAGTCCATAACACCAATATCCCACATGAATCCTCTAACCGCATTAGACAAATTTACTCCTGTCGATGAGGTGGAGATTACCTCAGTCATTATGTCGTCCAAACCATCATCTTGTTTGCTCGACCCTATTCCAGTCAAACTCCTCAAAGAAGCTCTCCACCTAATAATAGATTCCATCCATAACATAATAAATATGTTGTTAGAAAATGGCTATGTTCCTCAGTCCTTTAAATATGCTGTAATTAAACCGCTTTTGAAAAAACCTATCTTAAATCCTGATGAACTAGCCAACTACAGACCTATCTCGAATCTTCCATTTCTCTCAAAGATTCTGGAACGAGTTGTGGTGAAACAGCTTTGTCACCATCTGCAGGGCAATAATTTATTTGAAAATTTTCAGTCTGGTTTCAGTGCTCACCACTGCACAGAAACTGCTCTGCTTAAAGTGAAAACCTTCCTCTTCGGAATAGCTTATGACCAGGTTACTTAGTTGATGTCACTAAGATAAGCTGCTGCAGGAGATAACAAGCTGGGGGAAGTGTGGCAACCTGAGCACTGTCCTCTGTTTCCTCCTATTTTCTCATCAGCATCACTTACTATGTTCTCATCTGTAGCTCGTTCATTGCTATTCACATGTTGTCCCCTGTCCCACTCCCCCTGTGGAGTGTAACTCTTTCAGACGACTGATGGCAGCTGGACCCCTCTCCTCCTCGCCTGGCTCCTCCTCGCCCGGCTCCTCCTCCTCACCCGGCCTCCCCTCCTCGCCCAGCTCCTGGGTCCCACCTGGGTAGCTGTGGCCATACCGAACTGGCCCACGGGCCTGGACATCTATAGCCTGTCCGTCCATGGGAGTGGATCTCTCCTTCACTGTTTCATTTGCTGCTTTACATGAATGTTGTTTATTCTTGTTTTGATATGTCTGTGTGTATGTTTTACTCATCCAAATCTTCGAACGCCCTTAGAGGCAACTGTTGTTGCGATTTTGGGTGCTACAAAAATAAATTGAATTGAATTGAATAAAGCTGATTTGTTTTCATATACTCAAAAGTTATTTCAGTAATTATAACACAAAGCAATTACAACTAAATGATTCTCAAATTAACCTCACGTTACAGCCCACAACCATACCTCTTAACCACCGCATTTTATCTTTATTATTGCAATCCAACCGTCCAAGGTAACAGCACCGCCCAGAACCCAATCAGAATTTACAGCTGAATTTTAAAACGGTCTGGTGGAGGAGAGAAAAAAATCGTTGCTGGCATTAGAACGTATCAGTCACGAGGCCCAGACCCGCTCGCTGCCGATTATTTACAACATGCACAGCAGCTTTTTAAATCAGAGGCCCTGACATGAAACAAGATTTATCAGGCCAAGTCAATCAATACGGCGGCGAGCTTGGCCACGGAGAGATCACCAGCCCCGACCGTGCACCGTTTGCCGTAAATGAGCATTGATCAAGAAGAGCCGGGAGAAACGGAATACTAACGCCGGCTGAGGTGCTTCGAATCTGCAGCGTAGTTTGCAGGTAGATAGAAGAGTCTTGAACATGATGATGGTTAAGGCTGCGCAACGATTCAAACTGTAATCGAAATTGAGATTAAAGACCTCGTTGCTGAGTTTTATTAATTTTTTTCCAAGTATTTGTGCGAAATTGGTCTCGCCTCAGCACAGATATGGGGTATAAGGGTCAAAGACGTATAAGGCAAATTTTAAAATATAAAAAAAAATTAAGTTTCTATTGAACTTTTACAAATATTTACAGTGTCTGGTGTATAAATCTATGTTTAACATTTATATTAAGCATTTTTAGTGTTTTTTATGTACATGAATTGGCTAATGCCTTAAAACATGTCATGTGGTGTGACCGAGAATAACCTAAAACATAGTTGGGATATTAATCTAAGTTCTGAGTAATATGAAGTGTATAGAAACAAACTGTTGCATTTCTTTATATATTGATATTTTCTTTTGCTGTCCAATATGACAGTCACCTGCTTGTGTTTAATGAACAAACTACTACCCTGTAAAATGCATCAAATGAAGAGAAATGCCTAAAGAATCCCATTCACCCAAGTCAACTTTGTCTGTTATTAAAACTCCAGCCATAGAATTATTGCTGTTATTAGTCGCACCACATGATGCACGGTTGCACCACATGACATTTGAACACTTTAAGTACAAAAAACATGCAGAATAACTATAAAAATGATTTGGTTCCATGGTGGTCAGAGGTACGGCAGAAATGTGCTGAATTATTATGAAATTTGAACCCTTTAAACTGAGGAAATTGCAATTGGACAGAAAATTTAGGCGGTAGCTACTGAGGTCAAAACAAGCATTAAAGGTGCACTGTGGCACATTTCTAGGGTCTGCCACCTGCTTGTATTCGTGTTATTGCTTTGTCTAGAATGTTCCACAGCATAGACTATCATGAGAGAGACGAGCAGGTTACAGTGCTATGCTACATGACAAGCCAGATCTGTGGAGAGTCGCCCATATTCACTGAAGGTATTATTCTATTTTTGAGCAATAGGCACACCAGTAATAAATAAATGCTTGATGTATATGTTTAATCCAATCCACTTTATTTCTATAGCACATTTTATCAACATGACAGTTTCCAACGTGCTGCACAGACAGATTAATGTGATAAAAGACAGTAAATCATAAATAAAAACAATAAATAAAAGTGTATAAAATGTGTATAAAAATGCATAAAGCTAAAAATTTGTAAAAAAAAAAAAGAAAAAAGAAAAAAAAGAATAATACATATATATACAAAATACATAAAATTAAATAAAAGACGCAAACACAACTCACTCGGTGTTAAAAACCAGAGTAAAAGTGATTGTTAATGCATTTAATGTCATACCATGGAATATTCCAGGCAAAGCCATAACTTTTCCTTGGAGGCAAGTAAGTAGTGCACCTTTAAACATTAAAAAAACATTTCACTGTCCAGTAATCAGACATTTTACTATCTTTATTGTTGTTAGCTTTTCAGACACTGAGTTGTGCAAAGTTCTTCTGCAGTTGTCCAAACTCATTCCTCACCCACCTTAGGCATTCCGAGAGTCCCAATAATTCACTGTGATGAGTTTATGCTAATGCACACTTCCTGATTATTCGAAAATAAAACCACTTTCAGATTCAGGCAGCAGGCAGAGAGTATAGTCTGATCTCCAGAGCTCCTTACACAGGGTATCTGCAGTATATTGTGGAATACAAATTTTACTCAAATACAACGGACAAAAGTCAGTAGTGATTAAATCTGTGTATCATTCGTTTTTCTAAATAAAAAATAAACAAATGAAAAAACAGACAGTTTTTTTTCAGTTTTCTTCAGTTTTTGATTTTGTGTTTAAATGAATAATGGAACAGATAACGGCCGTTTCCCGTTTCCTGAACCAAACTCCTGGTCCTAATTTCCAGTGTGGAGCGTCAATGTACACCGTGTCATTAGCAGACCGCCGAGGATCGCCAGGACTGGGGCGGGACTAAACCAGGACTGGACCAGGTCTAAAAGAGGCCTAAACCAGGTATAAATCAGGACTGAACCAGGTCTAAACTAGGACTGGACCATAAGTCAGTCTTTCCCACAGAAAATCGGTTAGTCAAGGCGGCGCCAGGAAAGTGAGGACCGGGGGGTTTATTCCTGGTTTTGTTCGGGTTCAATCCTAGTTAGGTCCTGGTTTACACCTGGTTGCGACTTGGTTAAGTCCAGGTGTCCAGTCCTGGTTCAGTCCTGGTTCAGTCCCACCCCCCAGACACACCACACTGGATATTAGGACCAGGTTTGGGAATTGGCCGTTATCAAATAAATTAAACAAATAAATCTAAAAGTGAAAAAAATAACACGTGTCCATTTTTTCATTTTGGTTTTGATTGGAGACAAATATTGAAGAAAATAGTTGTTTTTTTTCTTATTTTTGGTTTTATTTTTAAAAACAAATGAATGAATGATACTTGGATTTGATTACTTTCTTACTTTATTGCTCCACACCACAGTTGGTGACTGTCGGGGCCTTTATGTGTAACCACAGACCTCCCACATGACTCTGATCTATCAGGACAAAGGAGGATAATTAAACTGAGCAAACGACAGCATGGGAGCGAGATAAACATACCACGAGTTATTCCGAGACCGTGTTTGTGGACATCACGGGGAGGCAGGCGGTGCAGAGGCTTTCATAACCTTTTCAAAATAAAAACCAGGATGAAAAAAGCATTGAGATAAATGACCCCTATATCACAAGTGACGGAGCGTGGCCAAGGTCTCCGGCGCGCTGCCAAACCATGTGTGCATAAGTGGAGTATGGATGCATATGTGAGCCCAGGGGGAGGTGTGGAAGGGGCTACACCTGCAAGAATGAAAGAGCAGAAGCCGTATGTATACTTTAACGTCTGAGCAGGTGTCTTCTCGGGAAATTCATTGTTATTATTTTCTGTTATTTTCAGTTATTTTCTTGAAAAGATCTATGCAATATGACAAAACATTAAAGAGCTGTACTTGATTTGTCTTCTGTCTTAAAATGTGAAAAACAGAACTAGCTCATTTTAAAGCTTTGCAGTGGTCTAATAGATCATTTTAGGGCGAAAGTGAAAGTGAAGTTTAAAAAAGCTGCACGTGCATTTTGGCAACAGAAGTGGCATTGTTCCCAATTCATTCCGATTCATTCAGACTGAACACAGACAGAAGAAGACAGAGATAAAAACATTTCCAGCACCAAAATGTCTGGTTGTTTTGTGTGTGGTTGTCAGAATCGATATTCTACCGTTGGACTAAAATTTAAAAGTTTTACTCACTGATCGCACATGGATCTGGCAGTCAGACACCGTTTGTCAAAGGCTTGTTGAGGAAATATTTGCGATCTTTTGACGATAATTCTTTCACAGAGCTAGACAAGCTGCTGAGTTCTGCCGTACTTCTGTTGCCAAAATGCGCAACCGAGTCTACGTCATGATTACTGACACTAAAAGGGTCTA
Source organism: Odontamblyopus rebecca (assembly GCA_030686955.1). Classification (NCBI taxonomy): domain Eukaryota; kingdom Metazoa; phylum Chordata; class Actinopteri; order Gobiiformes; family Gobiidae; genus Odontamblyopus; species Odontamblyopus rebecca. The sequence goes on from CM060664.1 coordinate 13,818,466, forward strand.
TAACCTGAGTTCTACACATTATCAATCTGGAACGGCTCTCGCTGAAAGTGATCAGAAAATGCGAATGTCATGCTGATTATTTAAATCTGGTCACACAGTCGCAACAGTGGAACAAGCTGAAAACTTAGAACTCTAGTTAAATCCAGTTAAGAGAAAAGCACAGATGTCTTCTCTGTCTACAAATGCACAAACGCTCACCTTCTGTACGTTTTTCGCAAACTAAATAGTCTGTATTGATGATAAAATAGGAGTCTGTTGATGTCGCCGTGTTTGTTTTGGTTCACCTTTAGCCTTCGCTCAAACCTCAATGCTGCGATGTGATTGGTGCAACCAGCAGGGCCACGCCTAGATCGAATCGACTTTGAGCATCTGGAAAAACATTATTGATAGTGCGGTTATATGGGGGAAGGGTGTGGTACATCTATCTCAAACACTGTCTAAAAAGTTTTAAGACTGTCTGAAAACTCAAGTAAAGAATCCATCCATTTTCTTCCACATATCTGGGGCCGGGTTGTGGGGGCAGCAGTCTAAGCAGGGACTCCCAGACACTTTCACACCACCCCAGCTCCTTCCCTCACCCCAGACACTTCCTCCTTTAAAACTGTCCTTAATATTCCTCCACCTCCATTAAAGAAATTCATTCAACTACGTTTGAAAAAAACAACTCGGACAACTAGGTCCACTTCTCATTAAAACTGCATCATCCCGAAAAGATGTTCTGCCTTTGCACAATCAGCCTTTTCATTCAAAACCAGTGGAATCAGCTCCCTGACACTCTGAAACTGTGTGTAGAGTTGCAAACTTTTTCATATACATATTCTCAATAATCAGCTGTGCCAACATTGGCCCTATTGCAGTCTATCCATCCATCCATCTTCTCCCGCTTAATCCAGCTGGGTCGCGGGGGCAGTTTACTGCCCAATACTCATAGCACCTGACCCCCCCTATGAACCCCTCTGCAGGTGGTGAGCCCACAGGAGGGCCCCCCCCTATTGCAGTGTTTATTTTATTGTGTATTGCTCTCTGTGTATTTGTGTCGAGTATTCTTAATATTGATGAATTTGGGTATAGTAGCCCTTTTAGTAAATGTATTTTTATATGAAATAGGAATAGAAGTAAGTAAATGAGCTCATGGTAATTTTGTTGTGATTGTTTTACTGTTGTGCACACTTGCCCAGGGTCTGCAGATGCAAAGTAGCTTTAGCTAAATCTGGTCCAAAGCATCTCTTCTCTTTGTGAGATTAATGTTTTTGTACATTGTCCCTGACAAATAATTAATAAACTAAACTAAACTATATGCCCGAGCCACCTCAGCTGCCCTATGTGACTGAGCTTCCACTCTGAGGATGAAAATGTGTTGCTTAAATCCATTTTGTAAGTAAAAAATACAAAAATGGATTTAAGCAACACATTTTCAGGAGCCTGTGATCAATACGAGTGTTCATGGTCCTGTTTAAGTGTTTGATTTTCAACCAAAAAGGTGAGAGTGACGAACTGAAAAACTGTTGGCTAATGCTTTCACTGTGTTGTTATTTGAGAAGGAATATTAGCCCTTTTTAGATATATATTTTCAACATTAATCACAGATATAAACAAGTATAAATAATGTAAATTTGAAAGCTTTTTGCATTTCCTTGACTACCTCTTACGTCATGTTCTTGTGTATCGACCGCAGCAGACAAAGCCTACCACGGGGGTGTATCCTCTCAAAGTCTATTATGATTATGTTCATTCCACAGAGGACTCCACTATTATTCCCACTCCGTCTTCATTTGGAGCCATTTCGTGTGCCGTTCTTCAGCCATAAGTCTTCTCCTTGCGGCTCTCCTTCCTCTTCGGTCCGGGCCTGATCAATACATCGATGTGTGGGTTTGCCTTGCATAAGAAGTCTGCCCCCCCCCCCCAACCATTCCCTGAGAGAGCAGAGACACACTTTTTATCATAACCGACTGTACGCCAAAGATCCATTCCTCCAACAGGTCCTGACAGAGACACGCTCCAGCCGCAAAGGTCAGCATTAGCATCACTGCACCATTTTCATGGGACAGAAAAGCATCTTAGCAAAATACAGAGCTATAAGTGTAATTCTGAAAGGCCTTTAGAGTACAACACTATTTTCTGATTTGTTATAATGTTATTTCCTCATCAAAAACATACTTGGAGATTTGTTTTGTTTCAACTTTTCTATCATTCAATTGCTTTTCTCTATGGAGATGTTATTACTTTGTCTGGAATGTTTCACAGTATGGCATTAAACCTTTCTATCTTCATGGAAACCAAAGCAGACCAAGTTACAGGTCAGATCTGTGGAAAGGCGACCCCACTCATAGTCAGAATATCTGTTTTTCTTGCTATTGAGCTATAAACCTGCCTGTAATTTAACAGATACAAAATAATACAAATATTCATAGAAACGAGCAGGTGAAGGACCCCCAACCACAGAAGTTACATAGTGCAGCTTTAACAAACAGATCCTGCGTATTTAAGATGAGTTCTTCTCTCGAACTGAAAACACTCTGTTCCACCTTGTGATATAGGAAGTGCTCCACTGTGTTTTAAAACTCCACACACCTTCAGTAGAATAGTTTGGATCATTTCAGCCTGAGAATGACCAATCCCTACTGAACAAAATGTAAAAGGCAGCTGTTAACTTGAAAACTACCACTAATAAATAATAATAATGATAGATTTTATTTATTGGGTGCCTTTCTGGACACTCAAGGTCGCCTTACAACAACATAAACAAATTAAGTATGATACAGTTAAAAACCTACAGTTAAAGTGGGACAGTATTTCACTGATTCATTGTGTTTAGTATTGCATTTAATGTTGTATTTTATTAGTATTTAGTATAAAATAGAACAGTATAGCATTGTCATTATAGCATAACGGGATGAGAAGCTGCTCTTTGAAAGTGCACAAAAACATTAATAAAACTGCTAACTAATACACATAAACTACTTTACAATAAAACTTGTGCAAATCCCACCAGGGACACACAGACAGACAGATACATAACACTGAAACAGACTTGGGACTAAAGTGTTTAGCAGTGACAGTGCAAATGGTGCAGTTTTCAGTGCAATTGTGCCATTACAAGGTGGAGCAGAGCATTTTGAGATTTCGAGATGTAAAGAAGCTAATAAAGATTTACTCAAATATGTGTGAATGAAACAAAACACAACTTCGAGTATGTTTCTGAGGAGGTAACATTATGACATGGTTTAAAGCTCACAAGAGACAATTTGGCTGTAGTACTGGACCTTTAAAGAGGCTGTACTCTTTTTTTTATGTAATAAGGTAATATTTTAATCACCTTCGTACAGATATTTTAGAAAAACTGCAAATAAGACCGCCGTGTGCTGTCTGCATCTAAAGGGAATAGACGTTCTTGTTTGACATATACACTACCAGTAAAAAAGTCTGAGCATACCCTCTCATTCAATGTTTTTTCTTTACTTTTACTACATTCTACATTCTATATACATCCATCCATCCATCCATCTTCTCCCGCTTAATCCAGCTGGGTCGCAGGGGCAGCTTACTGCACAATACTCATAGCACCTGACCCCTCTATGAACCCCTCTGCAGGTGGTGAGCCCACAGGAGGGTGGACAACATGGTCCTTGATGTTAGTTCATAGGGGTGCGGGCATGTTTTGGGTTAATGGGAAACCGGAGTACCCGGAGGAAACCCATCCAGACACGGGGAGGAACATGCAAACTCCACTCCTGAGTGTTGCCACTCAGCCACTGTGCCACCCTATACTGTATATACATACAGAAGACACCAAATATATGAAGTAAGATATATGGGAACAAAAAAATTGAATGAAAAGGTCCAAACTTGATGACAACTATTGGCTTTCACTGTGGTATTCTTCGTGGTAGTTAGCTTGAAGTCCATAACATTTTGTGCAGTTAATTCTATGTTTTGGTTCACAGAAGTACATAAAGACCTGAGCTCAGTGGCCAATGTTGCGTGAAACAGGCCAAATATGATAAATGGACTTCCAACAACTCATTTCACACTTTTGTACAGTCCCCTTCAAAGTCACTGGTCAGAGGACACTGCTGCTCACTCTAAATACGACTTTTGGAGAGTTTTATCCTCACCGAGAAGTGTATCTAGAGGAGACCAGACTTATGTAACTTTAAATGAACTGAAATGACTGAACGAATGAATAAAGAGGGGGTAAAACACTTCTATGGGGTATTGATAGCCCATGGGAAAGATCACTAGATTACTCAAAGATGCATGGGCGGCTCATAAAACCACTTCAGGCTGTATTTAAATAAATTATCGGAAGACCAAATGGACTGTTGATTGATATTGGACTATTAAAGGTCCTATATTACACAAAATTTACTTTTCTGAGTGTTAAACCATGTTAAATGTTGCTTCATCATCACAAACACACAAAAATGCTCTGTTCCACCTTGTGATGTCATGAAGTGGTAGTTCAAGTTAATATGTGCACAGCAAAAAGTGAAGCGTTAAAATTGATTTAAATTAACAATCAGAGAAGTTGAGTTAACTCCAACCATATCAAATAACCCCAACTCAAACCCCCATTTAACTTTCAAATAGTTAAATAACACTTTTTGAGTTAAAAACAACCCTTACATTTTAACCCTCCAGTTTTTGCTGTGTACCACTTCCATTCTGTTCAGTAGAGATTGGACATTCCAGGCTGAAATCACCCAAATTATTGTAGTGAAGGTGTACGGAGGTTAAAAACACAATAATAATAATAATGCATCAGTTTTATATAGCGCTTTTCAGGACACTCAAAGACACTTTACAGAGCATTATTCATTCACTCCAGACCCGGTGGTGGTAAACTACTATTGTAGCCACAGCTGCCTTCTGGTAGACTGACGGAAGCGAAGCTGCCAATCTGCGCCATCGGCCCCTCCGATCACCACCAACACTCACGCACACACCACTTTCATACTAGGCAATGTGGGTGCTGTGCCTTGCCTAAGGACACTACGACAGTTTTTTGCAACTGGCGCCCCACTGTGGCACCTGGAATTCCCAGTGGTCTCCCATCCAAGTACTAACCAGGCCTGGCCCTGCTTAGCTTCTGAGATCTGACGGATTCAGGCTTTGACAAGCCGGTACGGCCACAATGGAGCACTTCCTGTATTACCACATGACCTCACAAGGTGGAACGATGTGTTTTCTGTTTAAGAGAAGAACACATCCAGCAACACCGGGACTCCACAGGGGACAGTCCTCTCTCCCTTCCTCTTCACCCTCTACACCACGGACTTCAACTACTGCAGTGAGTCTTGCCACCTTCAGAAGTTTTCTGACGACTCTGCAGTGGTGGATGCATCAGCAGTGGTGACGAGGAGGAGTACAGGACTGTAGTGGACAACTTTGTCACCTGGAGTGAGAAGAACCACCTCCAGCTCAACGTGACGAAGAAAAAGGAGCTGGTGGTGGTCCTGAGGAGGACCAAGGCTGCTGTGACCCCCATCTCCATCCAGGGGGTCAGTGTGGACGTGGTGGAGGAGTACAAGTACCTGGGGGTGTACTTGGACAATAAACTGGACTGGAGCAGGAACGTGGACGGCGTTTACAAGAAGGGCCTCTATTTCCTGAGGAGGCTGAGGTCCTTCAACATCTGCAGGACAATGCTCAGGATGTTCTATGAGTCTATGGTGGCCAGTGCCATCATGTAAGCTGTAGTCTGCTGGGGCAGCAGTCTGCGTGTGAGGGACACTAATAGACTCAAGAAGATCATCAGAAAGGCTGGACATGTTGTGGGGGAGGAGCTGGACTCTGACTGTGGTGTTGGACAGGAGAATACTGGACAAAATCTGGACTATGCTGGACTCTCCCTCCCTCCCCCTCCACAAGGTGCTGGCCAGTCAGAGGAGCTCTTTCAGCCATAGACTGCGGCTGCCGCGCTGCTCCACTGAGAGACACAGGAAATCTTTCCTGCCTGTTGCCATCAAACTCTTGAACTCTGCACTTTAAATCACTGATAAACTACTGTAATATCCATTTCCCTGCTCACACATGTATATAGTTGTAAATGTAACTGATGTAAATAATTTCTGAGAGAGAACCATGTTTATCTTTTATCTTATTGTATTTATCATATTTTATTTTTGAAACTTTATTCTAACTACTAGGTCGGTTGCATCTGTAACAAAGAAAATTTCCCCTCGGGGATGAATAAAAGTAATTCTGATTCTGAACCTAAATATGCAGGGTTTGTGTGTTAAACTTGTGTGAATGAAACAAAACACAACTCCAGGAATGTTTGTGACCAGGAAATTAAAATAGATGAAAAAAATAGCGTAACTTAGCAATGAATATTAAACTTCTGTTATCCTATTGATCTGAACATAGCATCAATTCTCCAGATGAATCCATACCTCCAATCCACAGTCTAAAGTTTCATCTCAAATGGCCCTCTCAGCGTTCCTCCAGGGCAGAGGTTACGGCATCTCCCTGACCTCGTCCACACAAGAAAAACAACATAACACAAAGAGCTGAGTGGACAACTGGACTTCTGCTGATGTCCCAGGTGAGACACGCGATGGACGGATGATGGACACTCTTCTGCTGTGGAGACGGAGACGCTGATGGACGAAGAGGCCAGAGGATGACCCCACACAGCTGACAAGTGAGAGGTGAGCTGGTACAGTCATGTTGGAGTAGAGGCTGTGTCATTCAAGACATTCATTCAGAAAAAGTTTAGCCATAGATTCAAGAGAGGTAGTTCCATCTGTTTCACTTGCCCCGTTTACATGAAAGCTTCAATTCTGAATAAAAATAATTTAATTCTGAATAACAGTGAATTCTGCTTTAAAAAGACCATGTAAACACTTAAAAATGAAAACTTAATTCTGAAGTGAGTAGTTTATTCCGATTTCAAAGCTGTTTTAATGTATTCCTCAATCATGTAAACGTTTATTCTTCTTAAAAATAATCCCAGTGGTTCATTTTCATTGGGTCGCCCTTCTGACACGATTCCAATGATCTGGCTTCACCAGTCGTCTCTTCGGACTTTCATCCACTGCTCTTTGGATTTGTGAGTGGGATGTGGGAGTGGGCTGAGGTGTCGCAGCCTCAGACACTCTTCCCTTCTCCTCAGCTCACAGATGGAAAGCATGAGGAGAGAATTTTCCAGCTGTTACTTCATTATCATCGGAACCACTGCGGGAAAATCTGGTCATGTTTGATTCTTATCCCAGCCGCTTCACACTCGGCTGCTAACCGCCTCAGTGCACGTTGCAAGTCCTGGTCTGATGAAGCCAACAGCACAACATCATCCGTGAACAGCAGAGATGAGATCCTGTGGTCCCAAACTGGACCCCCTCCGGTCCCAGACTAAGCCTAGAACAGAACCGATGACAAAGGGCAGCCCTGGTGGAGTCCAACATGCAATAGGAAGAGGTCTGACTTGAATATTTTTATTAAATATCTTTAAATATATAATATGTAATGCTAATATCATAAGCTACATGTGAATTTCCTATATTTTATTTATACACTGCAAAAAACAAAATCTAGTCAAGCTAAACTGACTTAGATTGAGAAAGTTTGATCATGATTTGAGTAAATTTAACTTGAGAAGTAAAATTATCTGCCAGTGTAGTAAGATTTTTTAACTTAAAATATGAAAATACATCTTGCTACACTTAAAATAAGAAAAACAACAACTTTTTACTTTAAAATAAGAAATAAAATCAAATATTGCTTGAATTAAGAAAAAAACTTATTCCACTGGCAGATAATTTTACTTGTCAAGATGAATCTGCTCAAATAAAGTAAAATGTTCTTAGTTTAAATCATTTTAACTTACCTAGATATAGTTTTTTTTCCAGTGTACAGTGCCTTTCTAAACAAAGCTAAACATTTTCTACACTTGGAAACAAAATAAAATACAATGTAATGAAAATGATAATGACAAAAACAAATAATCACTCCAAACTATTTAATGATTGAACGTAGGCTGCAAATCTAACATACACATGTCATTGCTTACAGGCTTAACTGGTCAAAACATACAATAAAACCAATGCACTTGACAAACTCAGCCTAAATCTGCAGGGTTTCAGTGTTAAACGTGTGAATGAAATGCAACACAACTCCAGGTCTGTTTGTGATGAGGAAACGACATCATAACAGATCAGGAAATAGGGTAATTTGAGCTGTTTAAAAACCCACCACAATAAACGACAACAGTTATGTGGCCAAAGCTCATCTGCTGGTTGGCTCAGAGAGGCGATACCGTTTGGAATGAGGAATTACACAATACCCTCAGTCATTTTGAGCGGTATCTGAACAGCCCATAAACTCCCGTTCATATTTTGTGTTTTGTTTGTCTATTGAACATTCCCTTTCACCACATCTTCCTCCCAGGCTGCAAAAATCCGACAATAGCGATATAATTATTGCTAATTCATGACTCATATCAAAAACAACATTTGCTATGGAAGATTAACTGTATTCAGACTTGTCCATTAAAGCCCCAGTCTGTGTTTTTTTCTGCTATAATTTCTCAGTGTAGCTCCAGCCAAACCCTTATGGTGCGCTGGCTTCTCTGACTGGCTGCCGCTCTAATTGCCTATACGCTGCAGATTGAGAATAGCAGTTTTTGGACCATTTTCTACCATCAGCTAATAAGTCTTAATATGGACGTGCATGTATGAGTAATTTTATATTGTCACAGCTTGTTAATCTCCGAAGCGCTTTCAATCTCCCTTTGAAAATGAGAACGTAATTGGGTGCTTTATCTTGGAGTGATGTCGTGTAAGATTAATCTACTTTGCCTGAGATTTTGTTAACAAAGCTTGTGTTCATCACGTTGCGCTTGGGGAGACGATCAATAAACGCAGAGGGCTGTTGACTCGGTTTGCAGAGACGGGACATTCTGATCAGATAAATGCCCAGTGCTCGTAAGTTAATGAAGTAGAAAGAGGGAGGGTTTCGAAGTTTAGTGGAGTGAAGTTGTGCTTTTGTGTTTTTAGGGGTGGTGATTTGATGCAATATGTAAATAGTGTTGTTTTTATGGTTCAATGCCCTGCTAAAAGTGAACATATAAACACTTAAATCTAACAGAAAATGACTTAAAAGTAGTGAAATGATCTTGCTGCATGGACAGATCATTTCTTAATAAGTGATCTTATAAGTTATCTTAAAATAAACTTCCTCTAGAATAGAATTAGATGTAGTAGGGGTGTGCATTGCCTTGAGTCTGACGATATGATACACATCATGATGCCTGTCACAATTTGATATATCCTGATATATCCTGATATATCCCGATTCTAAAAATAACATGTATATATAAACATATACTGTATATCACAATTTATCAATAATTTCTTCGAATAATATTGTCTCATTATAATTATATGAGGAGTTTGGTTCCAAAACGCAATAAGCGCCATTTTTAAAAAAAACGAGTTAGCGCCAAAATCAGAATTGTATTGATCACTATTGATAAGCCGTTAATAGTTTTTTCGCAAATCGCCACATCCGCCGTGTTATTCAGGCTTTGCTTTCTCCCTTTCTTTCCGAAAAGCCATAAACGCCAGCCCTGTAACTCCGCAGAACGCAACAAGTCCACTCAACCAATCACAACGCACATTCCACATTCTGTACACAACAATGGTGGCGCTCTGTGTTGAGCCGGTAGTTTAGGAAGTTTGCTCTAGTTTGTGAAGATAAACGAAAAGAAAACAACATGAATACTTTTGATGGAATTAATGAGCCTGTGGTGGTTTCTGCTGTTGGTAAGAAACGTAAGCCGTCAAAAAACAATCACCTTCGTGATAATGTTAAGAAGATGAGACACTCGGGAGGAGGGAAGATGCCTGCTGTCACTTGCTCTCACAAAAAAAGTTCCAACAACTTCTGTCACGCTGACACGTTAGCCCCAGACGATCTTCAGAGAAACTTTGAATCCTTTTACGGACATTCAACGAAAATCGAACAGGATCAAGCCACTTACTATGTTGCTTGATATTGTATTTTGCTGTGTCAATCCAAAAAAAAAAGCTTTTATATTAATGTCATGGATTTATTGCGTTTTGCGAAAAAAAAAATCTGTTTTTAAAATAAATCTTTAAAAATTAAAATCTGGATTTGAATTTTTTTTATTATTATAATCTTGAGATGTGATACGACAGTTTGGGACAGAAAATAGGGATTTTCATCATACCACTTTTTTGTTACAGAAAACACATTTTTACTCAAATTAATCAAAATGGATTTATAGCGTTTTGGAACCAAACTCTTCATATTGTCTTCTAATCTTGAGAACAGTGAATGCAACTAATGAATTTTATTGAAATATATTATTTAAAAAATCGATGCAGATGCATTTTGAGTCGATTTGAGAATTGTGCAATGAAGTATCACAATATATCACTGGATCGATTTTTTCTTACAACCCTAGTAAGTAGATAATAAATCTGAAAACAAGATGAACCTGATATACATTTTAAAATCTTGGCCAGATCAGAGAAATTTGCAGTGCTTTATGACAAAAATTACCATTACAACCAAGTTTTAAAAGAGCTGATTTCTGCCATTTTAAAACATGAAAAAACATTTAAAATGGTTTACAACCACTCTAGCATGCCAATCGTGCACTTCCTGTTCAACGGCCATTAATCATCTTATTCTAAAAGTTGCCATGGGCTCCACCAATGACATATTTAATCTTAACAGCAAATCAGTTCAGAACCTGATTTTTTTCACATGTATTTTAGTGAAATTTGTCTGGCCTCAGTATTGTTATAAGCAGCTGTTGAGATCTGCATCTAAAATGAAATTCGTTTGGGATATATCTCTATATCTATCTGTCTGTCTTATTAAAATGCTTTTTTTATTTTATTGTTTATAATCAGGGATCCAACATACTAATTGTTGTTAGTTTTACCATCAAAGTCGTATATTATGCAAACCTGAGTCTTGTGAGCTTTAAGTCATATTATACTGTTATTCCCTCCTCACACTCCTGGAATTGTGTTTTGTTTCATTCACACATTATCCTTGGATAATCCAGCCATGATGGAGTTTAAAAACACAGTGGAGCACTTCCTGTATTACCACATGACATCACAAGGTGGAGCAGAGTGTTTTCTGTTTGAGAGAAGAACTCAGTCTAAATATGCAGGTTTTGTGTTAGACATGTGAATAAAACAAAACACAACTCCACATTATAACATAGATCAGAGAATAGTGCAATATGGGCCTTTTGAGACAGTCAAAATCAAGTACGGCACCTTTAAGCCTCCCGCTAGGTTATTTCATTTTCCCTGTTCATTAATGTTTTCCTTTGCGCTGTTATTTTAGCTACTCAATGCTTTTTCCTATTTGGAACGCGGCGGCTTGTGGGTTCGCTATGTCCGTTTCTAAGTACAGTCTATCGTTTGTATGAATGCTTTTTGTCCTTCCAAAAACACCAGAAGAGCTTGTTAGGAGAAGTGGGCAGCAGCAGTGCAGACTTCGTAACAATTATTGATTCATGAGGAGCACCAAGGACTAACCTGTTGGTGGTTTTCAGATTCAGAGGGGGTTTAATTGGCTCAGTGCACCAAAAACACTGTAACAAAGATCAGAGAATAGCAAAATATGAGCACTTTAAGACAGTAAAAATCAAGTACAGCACCAGACTTTTTTTAGTTAATCCTTCCTTGTTCATTAGCTGTTCTTTGTTGCTGTTTTGTGTTGTTATTTTACTTCCTCACCTTCCCTCACAGCCCTGTTTACTCATGCCCGGCGGATGTGAGACGTTAATAGTTTTCTGAATGATGAAGTCGAGGTGGAACTCCGCAGAGCAGGGCCGTCACTTCTCTCCTGTGACGTGGAGCTGATTCCAGGATCCGCCATGAATCATTCAGCAGCGGAGCGTTCGGAGCGACCGCCGTCTCTTCGTTCTGGGGCTGTCTCTGCTCTGGAGAAGTTAGAGCAGAGCGTGACACAAAACCCCCCAGCTCCACACGACCTCACAAGGGCAAAGTGCAAGTATGACTAAAGCTCCACGACTCGGAGCGCTGCCTGTATGAACGGAGAATAACTGTAACATGTTAAGACAGTTACAGCGAGTTGTACTTGAAAACATGCAGGTTTAAAGGGGCACTATGAAACCATGGAGATTCTTTGCCTTAAGTGTTCTATGTTATGGTGTTGAATATATCCTGCATTTATTCAGCTACAGTTTTTATTGCGAAAATATCTTGAGAAACTGCGTTCTTACTGCGAGTGGGCCACTTCTCTACAGATCTGACCTGAACTTTGTCTGGTCGTGCTGTCTGATGGATGGAGATGTTTAGGTGTAAAGCCATACACTGGAAAAAAAAACAATATCTAGGTAAGTTAAAATAACTTAAATTAAGAAAATTTTACTTTATTTGAGTAAATTCAACTTGACAAGTGAAATGATCTGCCAGTGGTTTCTTAATTCAAGTGATATTTGATTTAGTTTCTCCTTTTAATTGCAAAAAGTTGTTGTTTGTTCTTATTTTAAGTGCAGCCTGATGTATTTTCATATTTTAAGTAAAAAGTCTTATTCCACTGGTAGATCATTTTACTTGTCAAGTGAAGTTTACTCAAATTATGATAAAACTTTCTTAATTCAAGTCATCTTAACTTGACTAGATTTATTTATTTTTGCTCTGTATTATGGAACATTCTAGGTAAAGCAAAACATTGTCCACCAAAACAGTTGCATAGTGCGCCTGTAAGTTAGTAATAGTTTCCTCGTGAAATGTATTCTCATGTTCAAATAACATCACGTTCAAATTAAACAAGCTGTATAATAATAATAATAATAATAATAATAATAATAATAATAATAATAATAATAATACATACATACATACATACATACATACATACATACATACATACATACATATATACATACATACATACATACATATATACATACATACATACATACATACATACATATATACATACATACATATATACATACATACATATATACATACATACACACATACATACATACATATATACATACATACATATATACATACACACACATACATATATATAGATACATACAGGCATATATACATACATACATATATGCATACATATATACATACATACATATATACATATATGCATACATACATACATACATACATATATACATACATACATATATACATACATACATATATACATACATACATACATACATACATACATACATACATACATACATACATACATACATACATACATATATACATACATACATACATACATACATACATACATACATACATACATACATAACCCTTGTATAGCGCTTTTCAAGATACTCCAAGATGCTTAACATGGAGAGACAAAGGCGAACAAAAGAAAAAAGATATTTAATGAAAGGTGTTTTAAAGAGATGGGTTTTCAGGGCCTTTTTAAACATGGGGAGTGTGGATTAGTCTCTGATGTGTTTGAGGGAAGGAGTTTCAGAGGATGGGGGCAGCAGCGAAGGCCCTGTCCCCCCAGGTCTTGTCTTTAGTCCTGGAGGCAGGAGGTTGGCATGTAAGATTTAGATTTTATATTTCATAAACTTAACCTCATATATGAGGTAGACATGTTCAAATCAAATATGTTTTACTGACAAAGTTCTAAAGTTGATTTATTCATTACTTCAGAAACACTGCACTTTGTTTATCTTATAATTTGGTTCTCATGACTGTTATCCTATCAGAGCCTCACATTGGTGTTTCACTGCAGAAATCCAGTTGGTTTAAACCTAAAAGAACTCTCTGAACAGCACCTTCAGCCAGTCATGTCTCAGTGTTAGTGCCTCTGGAGCTCAGTGAGAGAATTCTGGAGGTTCTGAGCTTTCCCAGGAGACATGATCTGTCCATATATGGGTCAAAATATTAGTTTCTATTGAACTTCTTGAAATATGTACAGTGCCATGCGCATAAATCTATGTTGAACATTTATATGAAGCATTTTGAGTGTAAAATGTCATGTGGTGCGACCGAGAATAACCTTAAAGCTGTTTTATTTTCTAAAACATGGTTGGGATATTCATGTAAGTTCTGAGTAATATGACGTGTATAGAAACACACTGTTGCATTTCTTTTGATTTTTAATGCATATTGATATTTTCTTTTGCTGTCCAATATGACAGTCACCTGTTGTGTTTAATGAACAAACTACTGCCCTGTAAAATGCATCAAATGAAGAAAAATGCCTAAAGAATCCCATTCACCCAAGTCTACTTTGTTTGTTATTAAAACTCCAGCCATAGAATTACTGCTGTTATTAGTTGCACCACATGATGCACGGCCACACCACATGACATTTTAACACTTGAAGTACAAACAACATGCAGAATTACACATTTTTCTGAAAAAAAAAAAAAAAAGATTTGGTTCCATGGAGGTCAGAGGTACTACAGAAATTTGGTGAATTATTATGAAATAAAACCCTTTTAACTGAGGAAATTGCAATTGGACAGAAAATTTAGGCATCATGTCATTGACCCATATTTAGAATTGTATGTGTCTCTATCTGCAGGTTTAGGCTTTGGAGACACAGCCAGAATCGTTCTAGTTCAAACTTTTAAACCTTTAAGCTCCATTCAGTTTCAGAAGTTTGTAAATCCTCTCTCACATTCACTGTTCATGACAGAGTAAACACCAACACATATAAAATGTGCATATTCTGAACTGATTGAGGCGCCGGTATAGATTTTCTCCAAATCCGTAAACATAATTAAATTAACCGTAATGCCCATGTCCATCAGCGGGCTCACCTTGTTGCCCGTACGTGCCCCCTCCTCCTCCTCCCTCCCACTCAGGAGCCTCCAGTGCATCAGAAAAATTACAGCCCATTGATTTTGCAGGGGAGTAAAGTTCAGGCTGACAAATGTGTGTGTCTGTGTGTGTCTGTGTGTGTGTGTGCTTGTGTTTGTGTATGTGTGTGTGTGTATGTATGTGTGTGTATCTGTGTGTGTGTGTGTATCCAACCGGGCCAATGAGGGACGACCTGGTACAAAACTGCTGATGCTACGCCGCGCTCTGTGGAATTGTCTCATCCCATCAAGTGACGTTATGGATTAGATATTGACATGCACCTGCCTGAGCATGCACGTGCGCTGATGCTCGCTCCGCCGCACCACTGTCCGAGCACATATTTGTTACACAAATTCAATTTAGTGTCCCAAAGAGAACAGCTTTGAGACTACGGCTGTGCTCATCATCCGGATTAAACTGAGACAAAAAGAGGAAATGATGAATCAGGGATATTCTGAAGGCAGGGGGCGCCTGCTTTCCCATTGAAAAGGCAGGATGCGATGGTTTGAATCCCCCGTCGCAAAGGAAACAGCACTGTCGCAGGGGGCGCCTGCTTTCCCATTGAGGAGGCAGGATGCGATGGTTTGAATCGCCCGTCGTCAAGGAAACAGTGCGGTAGCAGGGAAAGCCTGCTTTCCCATTGAGGAGGCAGGATGCGATGGTTTGAATCCCCGGTCGCCAAGGAAACGGCGCGGTGGCAGGGGGCGCCTGCTTTCCCATTGAGGAGGCAGGATGCGATGGTTTGAATCCCCGGTCGCCAAGGAAACGGCGCGGTGGCAGGGGGCGCCTGCTTTCCCATTGAAAAGGCAGGATGCGATGGTTTGAATCCCCCGTCGCCAAGGAAACGGCGCGGCGGCAGAGGGCGCCTGCTTTCCCATTGAAAAGGCAGGATGAGATGGTTTGAATCCCCTGGTCGCCAAGGAAACGGCGCGGTGGCAGGGGGCGCCTGCTTTCCCATTGAAAAGGCAGGATGCGATGGTTTGAATCCCCGGTCGCCAAGGAAACGGCGCGGTGGCAGGGGGCGACTGCTTTCCCATTGAGGAGGCAGGATGCGATGGTTTGAATCCCCGGTCGCCAAGGAAACGGCGCGGTGGCAGGGGGCGCCTGCTTTCCCATTGAGGAGGCAGGATGCGATGGTTTGAATCCCTGGTCGCCAAGGAAACGGCGCGGTCGCAGGGGGCGCCTGCTTTCCCATTGAGGAGGCAGGATGCGATGGTTTGAATCCCCGGTCGCCAATGAAACAGCTCTGTCGCAGGGGGCGCCTACTTTCCCATTGAAAAGGCAGGATGCGATGGTTTGAATCCCCGGTCACCAAGGAAACGGTGCGGTGGCAGGGAAAGCCTGTTTTCACATTGAGGAGGCAGGATGCGATGGTTTGAATCCCCGTCGCCAAGGAAACGGCGCGGTGGCAGGGGGCGCCTGCTTTCCCATTGAGGAGGCAGGATGCGCCTATTAACATAGCAACCATTACCATAGCAACCACTATTCAGGTTTCAGGCTTCATTTAGTATACAATATTGTAATTGACAATGTGTAACTTTTTTAAGGTGGATGTTTTACATTCAGACCAGTTAAGAGTCAGGGTGGTGAAGATGTAAGCCTGCTCACAGTTACGGATGCATGTTTTTCTGCTTTTTCAATAAAAACCACATGATCCACAGCACAAATGATGCAGTTCCAGCTAAGTCAGTTCTTTATGGACACATTGTGTTAAAACCAAGCTCAGATTAAAGTTTAACAGAGACTCCAGACAGGGCAGTACCTACAGTTATCTTCACTCTCCTCAGGAATGTTGATGACTTCAGCTGCAAAGTATCAGTAAATACTCTTGGCCAACCAAACCAGGACTATAAATCAGATCTCACCCAGGATCAAACCATGGCCAAGTCCAGACTAAATCAGAACAAAACTGAGCCTAAAATAGATATTAACGTGAGGCTCTGGGGTGTCTGGCTCTGGTTCTGGCTCTGGTTCTGGCTCTGGTTCTGGCTCTGGTTCTGGCTCTGGTTCTGGCTCTGGTTCTGGGTGTGCAGACGATTACGAGCACAGCGTGTGTGAGGAGGGAAGCTCTTGCAGGGAAACAGACAAAGGTCTTTTGAATAATGTAGTCATTAGCCAATTAGAGCTGAGACTTTCGGCGCCTCTCTCAAGAAAGTGAGATGTTTTATTTATTCTGCAGGTTTTAGAATAACAGGGCTCTCGTCAAAACAAAGGAAAGCAAGTCATAAGGACTCAATTATATAAAAATGATCCACAAATATATGACACAAAACTGGGCAATGTGATCTCATGAATGGAACATAGATCTGAGCACTGCTTTTTCAACACTACACTTTAATTGGGAAATGCTTATAGGGGCTGTTAAAGATCGACGGGGCAACAGTGGCTTAGTAATTAGAGCAACTGGGGGATTGATTCCTGCTTAGACAAAGTTCTGACATTGTGTCCTGAGGCTAGTCACTCCCACCTTGAATGTGAATGTGGAGCTCATTCTCCAACAGGCTCCTACAGCTCCGCTCAAACAGTGAGAGATACAGGGTTTCATTCATACTGTAATACTACCTACAACTGTTCAACAATTCACCCTTATGTAACAGATAATACTCCCTACAACTGTACAACAGCTCACCCTTGTGTAACAGATAATACTCCCTACAACTATACAGAAGTACAAGAAATTGCAGCTTGAAAACTAAATAAATGTACCATTTTTGACCAGAATTAATTTCAATTCAATTTCAAAAGGTAAAGGTATTAAATGTTGAGGAGACTGAAAATTTGACAAGCTTGACTGGTGAAAAATACCAAATTGTTATCTTTTTTCTTTTTTTGCGATTACTATACTATTACATTTACGACTCATGTTTTATCGATAGGATTCTGTTCAAAGATCACTTTAATGACGTAGAATTTGCTTTGAAAATATCACGGTGGCGCTACATGAAACATAAATCTTTTTGTATGTTGTGGTCAGGAGCGCCCACTGGAGCTGCATGGCTTTTAGAAGGTCCATGAGGAGTATTGAGTTTTCCATCTCCTCCTCTGGTGTTATCTTGTCTTACTGCAGCGTAAATTATTAATACGCTACAAAATGTCCGATTCCCATGCTTAGGGAGCGGTCCACGCATGTTCAGAGGAAGATAAAAGTGCATAGAAACGTACCATATTTCACAAAAATATGGTCAAAATAATCATGTTTTTTTGTGATTTCAATAAAAATCTTGCCTTTGGTTTATAACTTGACCTCCTGGTTGGACATGGAAAGCATATGGCGTACATAGAGGGAAGTCCATAATTGTGACTTAGAAACTGCTCACAAATTGTTGATATTTTGCAGCTGATGCCATCAACAATCTCTTTGGTTGTGATGCTAACAGTAGGCACTACTCAATCTGAAGCTCTGTTACTCATGTTAGACTGAATCTCATTACACCCCTTGGCCCTACCACTTTCCCCTACCCCTGCGTTTTACAAGTTCGAGTGTAGGGGTAGGGGTGTCCCAGTTACTGTTATGGCAGAGGGGTAGAGGAAAGTGGTAGGGCTATTTACCCCTCCAAACCAAGATTTTTCAGAGGCACAGTCCAAACGGAGGAGTATGAGCAATTTCTCAGAATGCCTTGAGAATCACCGGCAAGATCGATGCTGCCACCACCAAAGAGACCAAAGAAGTTCACAAATTTTCTCCATAATTTATGGTTTAAATTTTCTGATAACCGCTGTATTGTCTTAAGTTTAACGTTGTTCCAGTGTGTAATGGTCATTTTCTTCATAAAATTGCTAGTACTATGTTGAGCAGTGTCACCTTATTTGTGACTTGAGTGACTGGTTGATGCATGGAAATAAAGTTGTGAACGAATTGTGAGCGTTGATGCTACACAGTTGTTATTTGGATATTGTAACCCAAGTAACTGAAAGTGATATCATTGGTTTAACCCTTAGAGAAGCTCAGGTTGTTCTTTCTAATGGTCTGAGTATCATTCTGCTCTGACAGTAAGTTTACGTAAAATCTGGCGGAGATTTCTGATGATGTATGTGATTGTTGAAGGGATTTTTCCCACAAACTAGGAAAAAAAATTACAATCTACTGGTACTATCGCACCAAACCAAGTAACATTAAAAAAGAAAACAAAACAAAAAAGAAAAGCAACCATATGCACAAAACTTCAATTCAGTTCAAAAAGTTTATTGTCAATTTCCCCATGAAAAACTGAAATTGTGTTCCTCATTCCCAATCTTCTAAATACATAATAATAAAATAAATATAAAAATAAAAAATAAATAAATAAAAGGGACTGTACACTGCAAAAAAAAAAAAGAAAAAAAAATCTAGTCAAGTTAAGATGACTAGAATTAAGAAAGCTTTATCATGATTTGAGTAAAATTCACTTGACAAGCAAAATGATCTGCCAGTGGAACAAGACTTTTTGTATGTAAAATACAAAAATGCATCTTGCTACACTTAAAATAAGAAAAACAATAACTTTTTGCACTTTAAATTAGAAACAAAATTGCTTGAATTGAGGAAAAACACTTATTCCACTGACAGATCATTTTACATGTCAAGTTGAATCGACTCAAATAAAGTCAAATGTTCTTAATTTAAGTCATTTTAACTTACCTAGATATTGTTTTTTCCAATGTACCCATAGACCGTATATATGAGTGGACTAAGCTATCCCGTTAGCCGACGCGTGCCAAATAGGAAGTGCGCTAGGAGGCTCTTCCTGCTCCTTCTCTCCCTTTTTCCCATTGACTTACATTGGGATCTGATCTCTCCTCTCTCTGTACCTGTTGCTGTGAGCCTCGTCATTTTGGTCTTAAAATGTTCATACGAAACCGCTCTACATGATCCTGAATTGTTTTTTCGCTATTTTGTCTGTCAAAAAACCCTGTTCATAACATAGAGCCTGGCTTCAGATTTGCCCCTGTAACTGTTAGCATCGCGAGCCTCATTTGAGCAGCGCTAAACGCTATGGGTGACGTCACACTCACTTAGTCCACTTCTTTTATACAGTCTATGAATATACCTGATTTTTTTTTTTTTTTTGCATGTATCTGAGCAAAATTGGCCTTGTCAGTACAGATATATTGTATAAGCAGCTCTTGAGGTCAAACTAAGTCCACTGTGTACTTTCTGCATCTAATTATTTGCATGCTAGTTACTCCATACTGTTCTCAGAGTTGTGAAAAGTGCTTATATAAGATAAAATATAAGTAAGGAATAACTTTGGACCATTGCAAACCATTTAAAATAAAGTAGCTCCGTTTTACACAATTTCGGTAAAAATCCAGCCCAGCCCCTTTAACGCCTTTAACACCTGACGTATTCACACACTTTAAAGCTGACGTCTAAGTGAGATGTCCATGGCTTCAATTAAACGGCTAATTATTGGTCTTTCTTTAAATAGATTGTGCAGGCGTAATGGGGAAAGTGCCGGTGCGGACATTGGAAGGAGATGGCTTTAGGCCCTTGGTATTAATCTGCACTGACCTAAAGGGACGGTGTGATCAACCACTGGTCTGTGCCTCTCAGGACGAACACACCAGAGAGAGGAAAGAAAGAGAGGAAGAGGAGGAGAAAGAGGAAGGTGATTTATGATGGGGCAGGCAGGACTTTATTTGGAAAGTCAAGAGTAGAGGGTGGGATAGCAGCGGATTGTAGGAGAATTACGGGTTTTTAGTTTTGAGAGAGTACACCCCGAACAAAAGTATTGTATTGTAAAGGTCTTCTATTACGCACTATTGACTCTGGAGGAAGCAGGGGAAAAGAACCAAGGTGGGAAAATGGTATAAATAAAGTAATTTAATTCACAAGAATGCACAAGGTAAATTAAACAAAAAAGGGATCTAAAATATTTATGAAGGGGTAATTTACACAGTTATAAACAAAAGAGCAACAAAGATTCCTTGAGAATCCTTCAAACTTTTATGCAAAATAAATCTCTTGAAAATTGGACTAATTTATGAACTGAAATTGCTCCTGTAGTGAGAGGCTGCAGTGATTAATTTTATAGGTCAGGTTCATTAAGAAAACTAAGTATAAGTGTGTTATTTATATTTGACGCAGTTTAAATCCAAGCTAAAACAGTTCTGTTTAGCTGCGAATGACTCAAAGGTTTTTATTTGTCATTCCACACTCTTCCCTCTAATTTAATGTCTCTCTCTTTTTAATTTTATAATGATTATTTATGTTTGGATTTGTTTGGATTGTGATTTTAATGTATTTTTTTAATCTGTAAAGCACTTTGAATTACTTTGTGTATGAATTGTGCTATACAAGTCAGTAAAGTCAGCACTGAATAGTAGTTCTCAGAAATCACAGTCATCACAGTGACCGAAAACGAGAAAAACATTAAATTAACACATTAAATCCGAAACTAGTGCCTCTTTTACCGAGTCAAGAGCAGAGACTTGACAGAGACACACAAACACACACAATGGCAGACTGGCCACAAAGATGTAGCCTGATTCATGAGCTGGTTTCACTTCGTGGAGACCTCGCAGCCTGACCTCGCAGCATTAGGATTCGTTCACTCGACGGTAGGCGGGTACTTTTCTGATTTAACAAATTGCTGCTATTTGGTGGTGACGTTTGTAATGCGCCGGAACATTCAGTGGTGTCTAAGTAATCGCAGCACAACAGCAAACAAAGCAGAGAGTGAACATGTCTGTCCACGAGCATTGTCGTTTCTGTGAGGTCAACTTATGAATTAAATATACGATAAAAAATGCAAAGTTATTATTTGACAAAGGAAGTCCAAAGGAGGATGGTGTCTGTGGTCTGCTATCACAACTCGGGTTGGTTCAGGCCAACACACCGCTTTGCTGATTGGCAGATGCGACAACTACAACTTCCAGGGTTCTTGCAAACCTCCGAGTGTATTCTGATTCCTGACGCTGGAGAGAAATGAAACTGAGTGGAGGCACTAGGTGGCACCAGCCTGGCTAACAAAGACCAGCAGCACCAAGCAAGTGCAAACTATCTCCATAACTAGGTGAGATGCGGCTTCAGGTGTAGAGGTTCCCCACCAATCTGGACCCAGCAAGCAGCAAGTTTGAGTGAAGAACCTAGCCTAAAAATGCAGGGTTTTGTGTTAAACAAAACGTAACTCCAGGTTTGTTTTTGATGAGGACACATTATAACATAGATCCTAAAATAGCGTAATTTGACCCTTCCTTCAGAATCCTTCAAACTTTTATTGACACAAAACAAATCTCTTGGAATTTGGACATTTACTTATGAACTAAAATTGCTCCTGTGGCGAGTGCTCGTGCTGCAGTGATTCACTTTATGGGTCAGTCCAGTCATCACGACGGTGCGGTCCTTGCGCGATCTACTTCTTCCTGTCACTTCTCGACTAATGCGCCTAATCCAAGGTGACTTTGATGGGCACTTGCCAAATTGAGAAAACGAGACTTTGGGACCATCCGTCACTTTATAAACAGAAACATGACGCAGGCTGTGGACAGTGGACAGATTTCTCACAGCGTCTGACCCCAGCCGCTATTTCTGCTCTGACAACAGTCTGGCCCCCAGGACTCACCCCATCTGCCCGGCCCAGCCCAAAATGGAACAGAATGTAATTAAAGTGACTATTTCTGCTGCTTTTTGATTGATTGACTGATGAATTTAGAATTGTCTGTTTGGTTTCAAGAAAGACATGGTGGAAATTTAATGAGCACAATGTTGTTTCCTCATCGAAAACAAACATGAAGTTGTGTTTTGTTTCATTCACACATGTTTAACACACAAACCCTGCATATTTAGACTGAATTCTTCAAACAGAAAACACTTTTATGATAATTTGGATGATGCAGTTGGATAATTTCAACCCTGGAATTGCCAATCTTTACTGAACAAATTGTAAATGGTAGCTGTTAACATGAAAATTAGTATTTTGAGCTTGCAGGATTACTCAAACATGTGTGAATGAAACGAAACGTAACTCCAGGTGTGTTTTGAGGACGTACCAGCATTATAACATGATTAAAGCTCACAATAGTCAGTTTTACACATCTAGGACCTTTAACTTTTTAACTTAATGGTACTGAGTCCTATTCATAATATCTGAGTTGGATTTATGAAGATAGTTGACTGTAAGATCTCCCACTCTTTTGGTGTATGTGTTTTCCATTTTATGTTCTAAAAAAGTTCTAATAACAATTCTATTTTGCTATCATCTTTCTTATACTTAGATGCTCAAGGCTCTTTAGATTGCTGCTCTAAATGTGACAAAACAGTTAGCAGGCAGCAGGAAAAAAAATCACTTGCCACGTTTACATGAGAGCTTTAATTACAAATAAAAATAATTTAATTCTGAATACAAATGAATTCCACTTTTAAAAGGCCATGTAAACACTTAATTCTTAATGAAAATGATTATTCGGTAAGTGGGTTTATTCTGATTTTAAAGCTGAATCAACATATTCCTCGATCATGTAAACCTTGTAAACCTCGATCATGTAAACCTTGTAAACCTTCAAAATAATCCCGGTCGTTCATGCTTGTTGGGTCGCCCTTCCTCCTTCCCGATGATCTGACTCCACCAGTCGTCTCTTCGCACTTTCCTCCACTCCTCTTTGGATTTGTGAGTGGGATGTGGGAGTGGGCTGAGGTGTCACAGCCTCAGACTCAGTTTGTCTTCTTCCTCCTTCTCCGACACTCTACCCTTCTCCTCCTCAGCTCACAGACGGAAAGCCCCCCACCCGTAGGCATCTTATGGCTGAAAAACAATTGAGATAGCAAGTGTGAGGCCGAGTTAACTGAGGCAAACTGGAATGATGAGGAAAGGCTGATACAAATAGGCTTTTGGGAAATTAGAGGTGTGGTCGAAATGAGCTGTGGTTCAATGGTGAGGAGGAGGAGAGGGCGGTTGAGGCATGGTCCTGCTTCTGAATTGCAGTTAATCATATTAACTACATTTTACATATTTTCCATCTGAAGCTCAATTCGGAATTATTATTTCCAAGTCAACTCGAAGGAGAATATTTTAATTTCGAACTATTTAATTCAGCACAATTAATTTGGAATAAAAAAAAACATCACGTAATAAAGATAAACGTACTGATTCAGAACTACAACTACAGCTTTTCAACTTCACAGTTTATTAAAGCAGAGACTCATCTTAAAACATGAAAACAGAACTAGTTCATTTTAAAGGGCCCATATTACACTGTTTTCTTATCTGGAGTTGTGTTTTGTTTCATTCACACATTTAACACACAAACCCTGTGTTCTTCTCTCAAACTGAAAACACTGTTCCACCTTGTGATGTCATGTGGTAATACAGGCAGAACTCACCTGTTGTTTTTTAACTCCACACACCTTCACTAGAATATTTGGATAAATTCATCACAGGAATTGCCAATCTCTACTGAATAAAAGGTAAAAGGCATCTGTTAACTTGAAAACTGCCTCTTCATGACATCACATGGTGGCACAAGGTTCATATAGTGCACTGCAAATTTCTCTGATCTGGCCAAGATTTTAAAACTTATATCAGGTTATTCATCTTGTTTTCAGGTTTATTATCGACTTACTAGTTCTGAATTGGTCATACTATCATGTAAGACTCATTTTCAAGTACTTATATCGAGAATTTAGCATCTTTGAATTTATTATCAGGCCATTCATAATAATCATAAACCTGTTTTAAGTGTGTTTATCTAGAATTTAGCAGAATTTAAAGCATTTTATCAAGAATTTGGCATCTGAGAACTTATCAGGCCATGAACACTAATCATAAACTGGATTTAAGTATGTTTATCTAAAACTTAGCGTTCATAAACTTGTTTCCAGCTCATGAACACTTACCAGAGAATACTTAATTCTAGTCTAGATGTAGTTATTTGAAGATAAATGTGTTTATATCTTACATTTTGCCCAAGGTTTTTGTGGTGTGGAGTCTGTATCATATTTATCATGATAGGTCTAGCTTTCATTCTTGTAAAAACAATTGTCACATTTTTTATCACATTTTTTATTTATTTACAGCCATCGAGTCTGTTTTTGTCCTCTGTCCTTATCTCATTCCCTCTGAGGCAGTTGTGGTCAAAAAACGCTCCGGCTATTTACGCGTTCCACTTTTTCTCACACAAACGGACGGCCGACGCAGAGAAAGCGCTGCAGGATTTGAAATAATAAGCTCTCAACAGTGACTCCCTCTCGTGCCCCCCTCCTCTTCCTCCTCTGTCCTTTTCCTCCCCTCACGAGCCTGGACTTTGGAATAGGAAGTCTGTATGAAGCGTGTATGTGTGAAGAATGGCGCGTGCGTGCGATCCAATACTGCGGAGACGCTCGATGGGATGTGCGACCTTCCTTGGGGGCTTCTACGCTGGCCCATCCCAAGGTGACCCCACGTCATCATCTTTGCTTTTGGTCCCTGGAAGAGTAAAGTCCCGGTAGAGCGATGGTAGCACTAACATACGGAGAGATGTAATACGGAGAGGTGTAGTCATGCGTGCTCGGGAATGGCTATTGGGCGGTGTTTTTGCATGATGATAAATGATAATGGCGGTGGTGATAGGAGTGTAATAAGGTTATCCGTGGATGGTGTTTGGGGAAGGGGGATTCGGAACGTGAGATTCAGGGAAGAAAAGACGGGAGGAAGCTGAGGCAGCCGTGGGGAGGCTCGGTGACACCAAGATGTACGACTGTGGATTGTGTGAAAAAAATCTATATCTGTGGAATTGAATGAACGTCGGCATAACGTCAGATTGTAGAACGCTAAGTACAGTTTATAGGGCTCACATCACGCTATTTTCTGATCGGTTATAATGTTTTCTCGCCACAAACATACCAGGAGTTGTGTTTTGTTTCATGCACACGTGTTTCACTAACAATCTTGCATTTTTAGGCCTTGTTCTTCTCTTAAAAGGAAAACACAGCTCCTTTCTGTTCCATACTCCTTCACTCGACTCAGTTCAGCCGTGGAATTGCCAATCTCCTCTGAACTAAAGGTAAAAAGTAGTGGTTAACTTGAAAGCTACGTTTTCATGGGATCACAAGGTGGAACAGAGCATTTTGAGCTCCACTTTGACAATATATCTGTACAGGGGCAAGGCAGATGTACATTTACTATGAAAAAAGTACATTTCCTTAAAATAAAAAAGGACCTTAGATGAGTACAGACATTCAGAAAATATGTTCACTGTTCCATCTGTTCCATTTAATTGGTACAAAAACAAGAGCGGTTTCGGAAACAGATTTTGTGAAATAGACACTTGGTTTCTGGATGGATTCTGACCGTGGCCAAAGCTTTGCCCATTCGTGTTAAATGACCTTGAAATGCGTTTGGACAGAGTTTCACAGACAGGAGCCAGTGACGACAGCTTCAGAGCAAAGATTGACGAGTTCAGACACTTTGCATCTGGCGAAAGAGTCCAGGAGTTTCATATGTCAGGCTATGTGTCTTACAATGACTGTGGTTACATTTGCACTTGAATTCAGATTATCAGATTTTGTTATTGCATCTGTTACGATTTTAAAGATCTGTCCCTCTAAGTTTTGCACAAAAGAGGTTTGTTTCATTTGTCAATAATACAAGCGTTCATGGTCCTTTTCAGATGTTTGATTTTCAACAAAAGGTGAGCGTAACTAATTGGAAAACTTTTGCCTAATACCAGTTCACTTGTGACTGTAATTTTTATCTGTGAAAGACTTGTTTAACAGCACAAATCAGATAACCTTTTATAAACCAGCTCTTTCTGGTCAGATTAAAGTCTAAAGCTGGGCTTAAACTGTGCAATATTTTCGATCGATTTTCGATTTTCAGCTCAAACTGTACAAACAGGAGCGTGCCTATGTTACCTCAGCCCTATGTTCCCTCATTCCAAACCCCAATTCTTCCAGTTTGGTCGTCAATTACACAACCTAATATCTATTATCCAGTAGCAGTTGACTACAGATGTAATGTAATGCAATTTAGACACATTTACCTTTCTTGAATTCAGAAACAGAACACATTCAAACAATCTAAATAAGATAAATGTTTCACTATTTATTCAGTTCACTTAAAACTGGAAAGGCCCTTAGTATTTTTCAACCTTTTCTTGTGCTAAGAACAGGCAATCACACAGGGCGGAGGGACCATTGAACTGAGAGAACATCGAGCTGACCCCGTACGACCAAATCGCAGGGTTTAAAAGTTTCATGTTCTCACACGATACAAACTACTTCAACAGTGAAACCCTCACGAGAGGCGACTGGATTTGAAAATGGTTTGATATTCTTGCGACCTACGATTGGGAGCTGGCCGTGAGATATTAATCGTTCTTGTACACGACACACGATTAAGCCAAAACTTGATCACAAAAACAGTTGCCCGAGTGAAAAATCATCTCAAAAAGGTCCAAAAATCTCACATTGTTAACTTGAGAAATAGAGCTTCTGGTAGAGTAGTGCCTTTAGTTAGCATCACAGCCCCTGCAACATATCAGTACATCTTTTACACTGTTTATTTCTTCAAAGCATTAGTGTCACGTAGAATTGATTATAAAGAGGAAACATTGACTAAAACGGCCGCTACAGCTCAACCCTGGAAAGGCCTCGCAGGTGACCTTGACCTTTAGGCGATTCTTGAGGATGACTGATGATGGTTTTCAACATATCTTGGAGATATAAAAAACAGTTGTCAAAAAAGTTCTCCTTGTTGTGTCATGTGTTGCATTTTTTTTACATAATTTTTTGATTTATAATGTTTCCTCATCACAAACAAAGGAGTTGTGTTTTTGTTTCATTCACACATGTTCAACACACAAACCCTGCATATTTCTCCCAAACTGAAAACACCGGTGATACAGAAAGTGT
Organism: Odontamblyopus rebecca; assembly: GCA_030686955.1. Classification (NCBI taxonomy): domain Eukaryota; kingdom Metazoa; phylum Chordata; class Actinopteri; order Gobiiformes; family Gobiidae; genus Odontamblyopus; species Odontamblyopus rebecca. The sequence goes on from CM060664.1 coordinate 13,846,099, forward strand.
TCCACTGTGTTTTTAAACTCCATACACCTTCACTAGAATCATTGGGATCATTTCAACTCGGGAATTGCCAATTGTGTTCTTCGTGTTTTTCCAAATGTGTCTTACCCCGGTACAGATATATTTGTATAAGCAGCTCTTGAGGTCAAAATAACTCTGCCGTGTGATGTCTGTATATAATTACAAAGCATTTTTGTGGCGTTAGAATGCTAAATGTTGCTTACTTGACATGATAAATTCCACTTTCACCAATGGAAATTGTGGAAAAATGCTTATAAACTCATTGTGGTGAATAATTAGGCTGCTCTGAATGCATAAGGTAAGTGAGGAATAACTTCGGGCCACTGCAAATGAATCACCTCATTTTTTACCGGCTGTTTTATAATGTTCAAACTCTGCATTGTTCATTATAGCTTTTTCAAATGTTTATCTTAATTTTTGAATCCCTATTTCTATTCTCTTGCTGTTCTTAAGGAAGATATACTGTGCTTGAGTCAGCTATAGTTCCAATTTATGGTCCCATCCACACTAGTGCATATTCGAGTCGTTTTTGTTGCGGATGCTGTGTTCGTCCACTCTAATCCGATGGAAAACGGCTCTGGAGACGGAATGATCTGGTACCGCCAGCCCCCACGAATTCATCTGAGTACGGATCTGATCCGGCACTGTTTGGACGCCTGAAAACGTTGATACGCTGACTTAGGAGCTCTAGTTGATGTCCTTATTGGGCCACGTCACTGTGCGCCTTTCTGACACATGTGGATCATTATGTTAGAATTTACATCCTTTAGTGGCTGTCTTTAATGGCTTAATAGAAGAAATTAGTCTAGATTTCTTTTCATTTCTATCAAAATGGTAATTACAGCACACAGGAGATGATCTGCAGTATGGCATCTTAAAAATAAGTTATTAAAGATTCCTCAACACGTACAAATCACTGCAAATACAACTTCGGATGAGTAAACGTGAGGGAAACGCGCTATAACGAGCTCTGAAAAGTCACTTTTGCATCATAGGTTTGCTTTAAACTATGCATAAAATGAACTAGTTCTGTTTTTCACATTTTTAAGACAGTAAAAATATGGTACAGGGCATCTAAGGTAGTAGTTAGTAGCAGACCAGAGACTTTTTTATTCCAAATACACAAAATATCAGTTTGTTTGCCATTTCAATTAACTTTATTACCATTTTAATCAATTTCCAAACAGTAAAATGTTGTACAGCCAAATCCCTTAACATAGCTGTATTTTAAATAGCCATTGCTCTTACCCAATAATGTCCAAAGTGCCATCTCCCCTAAGGTAAACCAGTACATTATGTCCCATTTAGTGTTGATGCGGATAACAGATAAGAATAGACCTGTCTGTACGGATCAGTGGAGAATACAGGACACTCTTGTGGATGTTAAGACTACATTGCTTTTATTTTATGTCCTATATTGCACAAATTGCCTCTTGTGAGCTTTAAGACATGTTTATAATGTTGTTACCTCATTGAAAACATACCTGGAGTTGAGTTTTGGTTCTCAAAATGTTTTGTGATGGGCATTTTTCAAGTTAACAGCTCCATTTACCTTTAGTTCAGTAGAAATTGGCAAGTGTTTTGTGTTTGAGAGAAGAACTGAGGAAACATTATAACATAAAGCAGAAAATAGTGTAATATGGACCCTTTAATGGTGATTGCAATTTTTATATTTAATTTAATTTTTATATAAGTGGATATGACATATTTTCATGTTTTTTCTAACTATGACATGGTTTGGAGGATAGTAACAGTGGTCATTGTTTAATGTAATTAATATGCTTAACTTAGGTTCAGGAGCAGCCTCAACCGCCCTCGTCTCCTCTCCAGCTAATCACAACTCACTTCTACAACACCTCAATTTGACAGAAGCCTATTTGTAGCAGCCTATCCCGGCAACCCAGCTTGTCCTGAATAACTCAACCCCACCCTCCCAACCCCATATCTGTTCCTCTTCCAGACATAAGACACCTATGAGGGGGGTCCCGTTCCGGCTGGGCCATGTGAGGATTGAGAATGAACCCCCACCCCGTGTCTCAACCCAGCCAACTCACCTCGTCTCCATATAATAAACTCTTCGCTTCATACATGTCTTATTGGTGTGGTCCTTGCTAGTGAATTATGACGTGGTTTGTGGTTAATATTTATCATTTTTGTAAGAAAAGTACAACAATACAGAAAATAGCACTGACTTTTAAAACAGAGTAAATAAATAAACACATAATGTACTTGTACAGCTCCTCAAAGCTTATAATTTCACTCCACACTCATTGGTAAACTACTTTTGTAGGCACAGCTGCCCTGGGACAGACTGACAGAAGCGAGGCTCCAATCTGTTCTGATACCAATTCCAGTAGTTTGACTTTAAGTATCTGCCAATACCGGACACCAGTGTAGGGACTAAAAATATGTGTCATGATAAAAAGCTCTTATTTCTAGGGATGCACTGAATATTCAGCCAAATATTGCAAAAAAAAGCCACATTTGGCTTTCGGTGGCGTGAGTTAAAAGTAAGGCCTAATAGTGGCATGTGACGTCATGTCGGCAGTGTGGAAATATTTTAAAGTGTCTGAGAGTGAGAAAAGAATTGCAGTTTGCAGTTTCTTAAGCATTTCTTGCAGTTTCTTAAGCATTTTATTTGTGGCTTGATATACAGGCACAGTTGTTAATGTTTTAATCAATATAAAACAATTTTAAGATGTCTCAGATGTCATAGTTTGCTTCTTTTTATTTTGAAGCTGCTGTTATTATCTGTTCTGGCCTGGGATATGTTTTGTACAGAATGTATAAGTGTATGAGGATACACATATACAGAGATTTACTGAGATTTACTTATATTGAGATTTACTTGAGCTTTCTGTTAATTTAAAGAATATTAAATAAATATTTACTTTCTTTAAAAAAAAACATGTCTAAAAATGTCTTCTATGTAATTTATGCAATATTTAAAAAATAGTGAAAAACTTAACTGCATTTGATATTCACCGAAGCATTTAATTTTTATTTGTTTTGGTTTCGGCCACAAATTTCCATTTTGGTGCATTCCTACTTATAAGTAATAATGCCTGACTTTATGAGACTGAATCAACTACAACCAGTCAATCATTTTATTACATCAATTCATAGGCCCAACCAGGATATCGACTATTTTTGATACCCGTATTGGTATCGGTGCGTCCCTAATTCATACTAGAAAACTGCCTGTAGGACCTTTTAAAAGCATCAACAGCTCGTGTTGTTTACTACTTACAGTATTGTGCAAAGTGAATGTTCTGTCCCGTTTTCCAAGGACACGGGGCCAGTGGAGCTGACATTGAAAATGGCTGAGCTCAGCTGATCCATATCCCTCCCAGGCTCCTCCCCTCACACAGTGACATGGATCAGATAACAGTCATGCCCAATTCATGCAGCACACACTCACACACTGACACGGTGCCAAGAGATGGGCAAAAATAACAGCAGATTGATTTTAAAGAAGACATGCTGTTTTTTCAGGTACTTCACAATCACACGTGTAAACTATTATTTTACATTTTGTTCATTACACTACAGTATCTGAAAAGGCTTAGTAATACGAGTAGAAACAGGTCCATGGACTTCTATTTAAAACTGCAGATAAACTGTTCTTCTGTCTTAAAAATGCCTAAATGACATTTTGAAACATACTGTAAATGTAACACTCAGGTCCTCTCATGATTTTCTGCATAAATGACGTGCCATCCACTAGGGGGCGTGAGTCCGAGATGATACTGCAGCAGTTAAACAGCAGATCTTGGTCTAATAATGAGCTGAATGTAAAACAGACATGTTTGACACTGAGCCAGCGCTCTGCTCTGCTTAGGCACAGGTGAAATACTTGCTTTATTCACTGAAATAGTCCAAGTTAAGAAAATATTGCGGTACTGCTCGATCACGACAGCGTGTTTGAGATATGTACGGGAAAATCCTATGATCCACAGGTAAATGGTTACATTTTTATACAGCGCTTTTCCACCTTCAAGTCACTTAAAGCGCTTTTCAACAAGGAACCACTCACCCATTCACACACCGATGTACACAGAGACCGGGAGCGAGGTGGGTTAAGTGTTTTGCCCAAGGACAACAGCACTCATCTGTGGGAGCTGGAATCACAACCACAACCGAGAGAGTGGACAAACGCTCTACCAACTGAGCTACTGTCGCTCTCTTTTGGAGAACTTAAGTGATTTATATAATAACCAGGGAGTTGCAACTTTGTTCAAGGCATTTTAAAGACTTCTGTTAGATTTTTCAGTATAAAAATCTCTTTGAATTTGATAGATGGTCCTCTTACACCTGTTTTCAGTATGGTCTGTATATGTACTTTAGTGCGCCGCTGATCTGTTTGCACTAGTGAACATGTCATGTCTTAAAGTCCTTTCTGCGCCCCTCTGTTGCTGCCTCCAACATACGGACCTCAGAGTCTAAGTATTTAATATTATCACAAAGAGAGTATGGGTGGAGATAGGGGGGAAGGTGAAAACAGGAATTCTCTGTGCACTAAAGCCTCGAGCGAGAGAAAGAATTTGGATTTACAAAAGACTATGATTATCAGTATTACCAGATTACCACTGTTTGCTACAGCATAAATAATTTAGCCGGATGTAGCATGAAAACAAATAAGATGTGCAAATTTAGGAAGTGTTTGCATTTAATATATCATTTCATCATATCCTCTTTAAAAATGTTTTTAATGAGGCTCTCATGTGGGTCATTTCCATGGAGTTTGTCAGGATAATTTTGAAGATCAAGTCTGGGGTGCACAGTCAGAAATATATTTTAAGTTCAACATAGCAAGGGCAAAACTCCTGTGTACTGAGGAAACTTAAGAACTCCAGGATCATGTACTTTTATCTCTTTCCAAAATCATTTAAAAGGCCTGTATTACACTATTTTCTGAGCTATGTTCTAATGTTGTTTCCACATCAAAAACATACCTAGAGTTGTGTTTCTTGTTTTAGGCTTCTTGTTTAGAGTTCTTCTCTCAAACGTAAAACACCCTGTTCCACCTTGTGATATCATGTGGCAATATCTTCACTAGAATTATTGGTTTGATTTCAACTGTGGAATTGCTGATCTCTACTGAACTTCCACAGCCTGTCATGAGCCAGTGCTAGTGCAGCCTCTGCAGCTTAGTGAGTGAATTCTGGAGGTTTTGAGCTTTCACGTGAGTTATGGTCTGTCCATACAGTGAGAATGAGAAACTTGTATGTGTCCTCTGTCTCCAGAAACACTGGTTCACTTGTTGTCGTACCATTTTAAAACTATAAGAGCACTGACTACATCAGAGGTCTCCAACCTTTTTCCTCTGGTGAGCTGCTTCTACAAAATGAAAATGCCAAAGAACTCCTCAGTCACAAGGAAGTAGTAAAGAGAAAGAGTTTAATTTAAGAGCCACGGCCTTAGATGGTGTACTGTTAGATGCTTATACATTTATTTAGTGCACAAAGTTAGTCATCAAAATTATACATTTACAATGGTAATAGCCTCTCAATACATATGATGTTACACTGTGTAGCTTTACTGGTGGAGGGTCCGTCACCTTATTTCTTTTTGGATATGTCATTGCTCTGCCTGAAATGTTCCATATTAAACATTTTGACTATACAGATCTGACCTGTAACTTGGTCTGGTTTGGTCTCCATGAAGATAGAAAGTTTAATAATAATAATAATAATAATAATAATAATAATAATAATAATAATAAATCTTTATTTATAAAGCACTGAACTGAAAGCGATGAGTAATACAAAAAGCATAAAAACAGCATACAGAAGGCATACAAAAACAATGATGCAAACAAATCAGTTTCTTATAATAAAAAAATGAATAAATAAAAAAGAAATAGAATAAAAAGAAATAAACTCAAGCTAAAATCAGTTAAAGGAAGGCCAACCGGGCGGCACGGTGGCTGAGTGGCAACACTCAGGCCTCACAGCAAGAAGGTTGCGGGTTCGATCCGGGTCACCCGGGCCTTTCTGTGTGGAGTTTGCATGTTCCTCCCGTGTCTGGATGGGTTTCCTCCGGGTACTCCGGTTTCCCCCATCAACCCAGGGGTCAGGTGCTATGAGTATTGGGCAGCACGCTGCCCCGCGACCCAGCCCGATTAAGCGGGAGAAGATGGATGGATGGATGGATGGATGGATGGAAGGCCAACCGATTAAAAATGGGTTTTATGAGGTGATTTAAAAGATGATACTGATGGTGCAGCCTTATTTCCTCAGGCAGGTCGTTCCAAAGCCAAGGCGTCAGACTGAAAAGGCTCCATCACATTTTGTCCAGAGCCTGAACTTTGAAACAGCCACAGGGATCTGCCTGAGGATCTGAGACTGTGGGAGGCTCGTAAGGGGTTAAAAGTTCTGAAATGTAACTTGGTGCAAGACCAAAATGAGCTTTAAAAATCAATAATAAAACACACAGGAGCCAGTGAAGGGAAGCTAAAACAAGGGTAATGTCTGTTAAAACCAATGAGGAGCCAAGAATATAGTAACATATAGCACCATACTGTGAAATGTTCCAGACAAAGCAATAACATCTCCATGCAAATCCAGAAAAGCATTTGACAGACAATCCACCATAAAAGTTACACAATCCAGCTTTAAAGCTCTTTTATTATTGCTTTTAATACCTGTCTCTTTACATTCTGCTTACTCCCATTTAGTATTCTGTGCACAACATCATCGCTCATGTTGCATTCAGTCTTTTTTTTCCTCCTTTGGCAGCTCTAACGCAGGCCAAACGTAAGGTCAGATATTCAGAATAAATACGGATTAGTGCAGGAAGCCACAGAGACACTGAGCTCCAGTCATTTGCAAGTCTAATGCTGGGGCCAAAACGCACTGTGCAGTCTTTAATGAATTTAAATAACCCACTTAAAATTATGACACGTGCTCGGACAGTGATTGATGTGCGACTATCAGCTGCTTCATCACTCCGAAAAGCCTTGGGAGACGGGAAATATTAACCAGTGCTTATTACGCAGACCTACAGTATGTTTCAGACGGGCGCTACCTGCAAACAAGGCCGAGGGGTCATTGAAACTGTCCCAAGGTTAATGAGTGCAAATCATCTCGTGACAAATTCGATTTTTGCTGAAAAAAGAAAGGTTCTTGTTTGTTTTGGTGGGAAGAACCTTGTGTAATCCAGTCTTTGTGTTTTTTAGAATGAAGATATGGAATTTAGCATTTTTTATTTGGGAGATTTTAACAAGATTTTGTTCCCCATGTATGTGAAAAAACTTGCCACAGTGCAGATATATTTTATAAGCAGCTCTTGAGATTTAGATTTAACTACAGTTTGATTCATCGCCTGGTTTCGTTGTTGTTTTTGTTGTTTTGTTTTTTTACTTTATTTTTATTAGAACATTTTGGTAGAAAAATAGTCAGACCGACAAAAAAATAAAATAATAATAAAATAATAATTAAAAAAATATAATGACAAATGACATCTGTAAAGATGAATAAAAATTTACATGCAGTTATTTGTAGTTGCTTGATCATTGGTCCCAGATTCAGGTGTAGAACTCAATTCAGAGGGTTACAGATAAATTAAAACACACACAAAAAAGATCTATTTTTCAAAGATTGTTGCATGAAATATTGTAATAAAATAAGTTGATTTTGCACGTTTAACTAAATGAAAGAAGTCTATACTACAGCATGAGTCTGTCCAAGTTCACACCATCAATATGAATCAATACAGTAGCCTGTTCAAACAGTTTGTTGTCACTGAGCTTACAGTATGTCTCTACTGGAAAATATACTTGTGAAAGTATATATTCGATCGGTGCAGTGTCTGCAGTGATGCGGTTGCTGTATCTGCCTATTGTGGTGAAGATAGAGCTGAGTCAAAAGCCAAAGCTCTCGACCTCAATCTATGTTCCTCCCATCACCTTTTGATTCCTTTGTTTGTCTTGTACATGTGAAGAAAATGACAGATAAAGGCTACTACTACTACTACCTATGATCATGAGCTTTGGGGAATGACCAAAAGGACAAGATTGCAAATAAAAGTGGTCAAAAAAAGAGTTTCCTCTGCAGGGTCGCTGGACGCTCCCTAAGAGATAGGGTGAGGAGCTCAGCTGCATGGAAGGAGCTTGGAGTAGAGCCACTGCTCTTCCACATTGAGAGGAGCCAGCTGAGGTGGCTCGGGCATATTCCGAATACCTCCTGGATGCCTCCCTGGGGAAGGAGGCCCTGGAGAAGACCCAGGACACGCTGGAGGGCGAATTGTCCAGGGGAAAGGAAGTCTGGAGGTCCCTGCTTAGACCCTGCTCAGAGCTCGGCCCTGGGTAAGCAGAAGAAAATGGATGGATGGAATATATCCAAATTATTATTAATAAAAAATGATATAATTCAATTTCAAATTAAATGAATAATGCTCTGTAAAGCATCTCTGGGGACATGTGTGTGTGAATAGTGCTATATATGTACCTTGCGTCACCTAAAATTAATTTTAGATATTCATACGTAACACCACACAGCTCTTGGTTTGTTGAAAGAGGAAAATAAGTCAAGCCAAAACATGGGCTGCACCATTTCCAAGTGCTGTGTTTAAGACCTTCACCTCGGCTTTCAGTGTGAAGGGGGCGGGGCAGGACTAAGGAGAAGAGCTACTGAAGAGAACTGGGATTGGCCCTAAAGCTCAACCACATGAAACTGATCCAATGTAAATACTGTATGTACAAAGTTTTAACTTCCTTGTGTACTCTGGCAGGATGTAAAAGTAACACTCATCCTTATTTCCCCAGACATTGAAAGCCTCACAGATGTTGAACATGAAGGCAGCGCTTGAGTAGTGCTGTTATACTGCAGCAGGAGGTGAGGACAGAGGAGCACAGAGGACTCGAGGAGAGGGGACATTTCAGGTATCTATAATTTAGCCGAGTGAATTTGTGCTATTTTTAGCCCCATGTCTCTCCTGTGCCGTGTGAGCCGAGTTAATTAAGTGCCTGGCCTTTTTCCCTTCGTACTTTTAAATGGATGTGACTGGTGCGGGTTTGATGCAGAGGAGACATCACAGCACTAAAATCTGCTAACACAGGTTCTTATTTTAAGCCACAGAAATATATCCTGTCATTTTGGAGAGACAAATTGGTAAAGTATAAGCAGGGTGATATTTAAAAGTCAAAAAATGCATAGCACACTCAGATGCTTTGGACCAAATTTGTATACTGCATTCCAAAAGAAAAATGATCTGATCAGAGCTTTTTGCCAAAACGTTATTAAAATATAGAAAGCTTTTGGACATCGGCCAGCTGAGTGTGCTATGCATTTTTCCACTTTTAAAGTTGATTCTCCTTGCTTTTGCAGCTTTACAAGAACATTGAGGTGCCCTTTATGTTTCATTTGTTTTAACCAGGGTGATAAAACACAAAATTCTGCACTCTTGGACCTTCCAGTGGAAACGCCTGAAGGAAATGTTCGTGTCATCTCAACATCAAAACCATAAGTGAGGCAGTGGAAGAAATGCTCAATTTTGTTACTTAAGAGACAGTTGGGAATTTTGGACATAGGGCCTCATTTCCTAGTGATTCAAAGTGTTGGAGATGTGTGGAGACACTATTAAATATTCCATCCAATCCTTGTATTTGCAGAGGTTGCTGGTGCTAGGCTAGTGCATGTCAATGGCCATAGTTGGTCTCTCACTAAAAACAGACTTACCCACTCCACAGAGCACCTGAGGTAAAACTATTATAACTCCAGACTGTCCATGTGAATGTCTGTGTCCATAGAATAATGTTTGAAATAAAACTAACCTTGCATTGCATGAATCGTCGCATGTTGAGGGACTATTTTCTCATATATCAGTCCGCCGCTGCCGAGCTTTCTATCAGGAAGTACAACTCACTGCAGCTGCTCAGACATAAATCCTTCAAATGCAAGGTTGGGTTTAATTCTAAACTTATTCTATCAACACAGACATTCACATGGACAGTCTGAGCTTATAATTGTTTTTACTGGCAGGACAACTATGGCCATTGACATGCACTAGCGTAGCACCAGCAACCTCTCCAAATACAAGGACTGGATGGAATATTAAAAAAGTGTCTCCACACGACTCCAACACTCTGGTTCACGAGGAAATGAGGCCCTATGACCAAAATTCTGAACTGTCTGATTTCTGAACTTTGTGGCCATACTGGCCTGATCCCGTCAAATCTCAGAAGCTAAGCAGGGCCGGGCCTGGTTAGTACTTGGATGGGAGACCACTGGGAATTCCAGGTGCCACAGGAGGCGCCAGTCACAAAAAAAAAAAAACTGTTGTGTCCTTAGGTAAGGCACATCACCCCACATTGCCTAGTATGAAAGTGGTGTGTGCATGAGTGATGGTGATGGTTGCAGGGGCCGATGGCACAGATTGGCAGCCTCGCTTCCGTCAGTCTGCCCCTGGGCAGGTGTTGCTACAATAGTATCTTACCACCGGGTATAGAGTGAATGAATAATGCTCTGTAAAGCGTTTTTGAGTGTCCAGAAAAGCACTATATAAAAAAAAACTGATGATGATGATGTCCCTTTAAGTGTCAGTGTCAGAAATACTTGAATATGCAGTAAAAGTACCACTTATGATCACCTTGGCCAATTCAGCAGGATCCCCGAGGGCTGAATTTGGCTCCTGGGACATAATTTGGACATTGTTCCCTTAAACTGTCCTCATCTTTGTCACATGTTCTTTAAACACTGTAACTGTAGCACATGGTAATGGGAATTGTGTAATCTTAACCACTAAAAGACATGTAGATGTTTTATAATTTGCGTACTAGAAAGTAACATCACATAAAATGACTCGAATACAGACATGAAAGATGATAGTTTCCCATTAGCTCAGTGTTGCTGCCGTCATAAATGTGTCCTAATATTGGATCCACCTGCAGAGTCAGGACTATTTATGTCTCAGTTACATTTATCCTACATACTGTATGTTCACAGTCTGCCAAATTTACAGAAGTCTAGTTAAGTCATGTGAAAGGCATCCTCCTCCTCTTTCAAAACTTATTTGGCAGCGTTTGCGAATGTGCACATCATGTCACTATGGTAACTGATAAACATTCAGCCACATACATATAGGCGAGTATCATCTGACGTCATTGTTATGAAATGTGCGTGTAGCATGATGGGAAATATTGAGGCCAGCGGTAAAAAAACAGTGCGTGACTTTGCGGTCTCTCAGTTTATCAGCAATAATGGTGAATTCCTGCTGCTTTATCAGATGCACAAATCGAAGGAACGAAGAAGGTCTTTTCCATATTCCGAGTGAAAAGAACTGCCAACGTCACATTAAACGGCTTTCAAACATCCTCAGAGCGAATATTGACGAGCCGAGCAAACCGTGGAACCCAACAAGAACACGTATGTTGGGCCCATTTCTTGACAAGTTTGTGCATTTCTTTAAAATTCATGATTTTATGACTTATGATTTTGCTGTGAATGGTCCAGGAGTTTCTACCAAGTAACTGTGGATATTGCCGAAGTGGTTCGACCACGTTCAGATCGGAATTTTGCTTTCGTCCACACTTTATAGGGGTTAAAAGGGGTGATTTGACGTCCTGCGATGCTCATGACCAATTTCTGGTCTATATTGTCTTCGGTCCTCTACAGTTAGAGTGGATGAATAAATGGGATCTGTGCCTTTACGTGCTTTCTCACTACGTTCACCATGTTTCTTGCCACTGGCCAAAATATTTCCCGGCATGCAACGTGGGTTTTGTCAACAATGAAACACAGACACAGTTTACACGTGAGATACATTTTAGTGGTCTGCATAAACACAATTAGATTCCACAGCTTACCCGCCACAGCTCCTTAAAACCCACTACAGCTCCTTAAAACCCTCATGGAAAAATCTTTACATTCCAGGAGCTTGTTCAGGGACCTTTCTGACGACCTCTCTCCATGTCACATTTGGTTCCTTTAAATCCTGCAGTAGTTGTAGACCTGTGACTGAAATCCATAAGAGCTCAGCGCTGTGATCTGTATGGAGCACCTCATCTCACCAGACTCAAGGGCTCAATTACCCAAACTCAGTGTAACGGGAACTCCTCAGGTAACACTATTCAGTATTAGAATATAAAAAATGAGGTATTACACTTGACACATTAGCACATAATATATTTAGATCACCGTGTTACCTTTTATTGTTTTGAAAATACTATATTCGCCGAAAACAATGTATTAATGTGTTTCATAAGTTTCTTTTTTTTATGCTCCAAGATTGCTTCCTGCTTCTCCTTCCCACTTTAAAGCGCTATCACAGCATGGCAAATAATAATACTGCACATAACGTCAGGTTTGTGAAGTTGTAGTGTATTGTTTTCTATCCTGCTTTTTGTATTTTCATGGAGAGTTGTTGCACATGAGCATAGATGACATAGGCGTGTGGTCGGAGCATTGGGGGAAATCGCTAAATTACTGAAACATGCATGGATGACATAAAACATCTTCAGGCATGTTTATGATGAAGGAAAACATTATAACATGATAGAAAGCTCCAAAAAGCCAATTTTACATAATCCCCTGTCTTTAAAGGACACATATTAAACATTCTTGTAGCTTTAATTGCCTTTAAACATCTTTAAAAAATGAGAATACAGTAAGAACTAAGAAAAAAAGTGATATTTGTATTTCTGTTAGAGGGGTTTGTTTATGGAACAACCTGAGTGATGATTGTAAAAAGTCTAACACTGTAGGAGCCTTTAAAAAAAGAGTATAAAGCATTATGTTTTAAAGGTATAGAGCTCCGGAATGAATGAATTATGCATTAAATTTAGTTTAATGCATAATTCATTTAATTTAGATTTTGTCTTGTATATATACAGTAAGTCTCAAGTGAAATTGTAAATGCAAACTTGCTGTTCATACGCTACTTTTTTTTTGGAATACTGTCATTGTTTAATAGGGTTTGGCGTTATAAGTACTTTATTTCAGTCTAAACTCTTTCGCTCATGATCCATGTTTTGTTTTGTTTTGTAGTGCTGCAAAATGACTGAATAAGCAACTACTTCTACTAAAAACATGCATTTGGGCTACAAATTTCGGTTTTCTTAGTAAAAATAATGTCTGCATTTGGAAAATATACTTTATAAAGTTCCCCTCTGTTTCCAATGAGGCATTTGGGCATTGGAGCTCACTCTGCTGTCAGTAATGGGAATGAACAATGACAAAGTAAACAAATGAAGGATTTTTTTCTCTGTGAATGTGATACTAATAGAGCTGTGCATTTGTCGTGAACACAATTTGACCATAAAACGAGTCTAGTGATGGTTTAAAGATTTATAATTGAACATGAGAAGTTTTATCTGTGACGCAGGAAACAAACATGGATGAAGCAAAGATACAGCTTCAGGTTCATGTTTTTGACGAGGGAACAGCAGTATAAAAACATAGTATCTTTATATAAATCAATGTATTCAGGTTATTAAGAAGCTGCTGGGTCCATTCCTCTCTCTGCTGAGCACACCTAAATCATTATAGTTCAAGTTCATTATTAAAAACAAAGCAACACCTCATACACACTCAGGGAAAAGGTCGCGGAATCCAAGCACTGAAAAACACTTCAAACCATCAATACCGACCCACTGCAGAAAGGCAAGGATGTTATAAATAAAGGTTTCTTTCCAATTTCATTCAACTTGGCTCCAATAAAAACAAGAAGTACTTTGTTTTTTTGTTTTTTTTACCACAGTGCACATGCAAGCTTTTGTTTGTATTCACCAAGTTTAACCTTAACTAAATATTCAGCAACTCACTGAAGCTTTTGATGATGTAGTGAAATGAAGTGTGTTTAATTCAACTTAAACAGGAATTCTGGCACGTTTGAAGCTAAAGTCCATTGCTAGAGGTGGTCGAAACACTGTCAGAAGCCAAAAAATGGCACAGATCAGTGTTGCCTTAGTGAAGATCTCGCTGTGGCAGTGAGTCTGTCAAGGTAACAAACTAGTGTAGTGATGGGGGCAAGTTCCTCAAAAACTTCCACGTAAAACGGCAATTTTCTTCACAGAGTGGCAACACTCAGGCCTCACAGCAAGAAGGTTGCGGGTTCAATCCCCGGGTCGCCCGGGCCTTTCCGTGTGGAGTTTGCATGTTCCTCCCCGTGTCTGAATGGGTTTCTCCGGGTACTCCGGTTTTCCCCATCAACCTAAAACATGCACCCCTATGAACTAACCTCAAGGGCCATGACGTCCACCCTCCTGTGGGCTCCCACCCGCAGAGGGGTTCATAGGGGGGGGTCAGGTGCTATGAGTATTGGGCAGCAAGCTGCCCCCGCGACCCAGCCGGATTAAGCGGGAGAAGATGGATGGATGGAAAAACACTAAAAAATACATTCCCGAACCATTTTCTTTCAACCACTTTCAGTTTCTCTTCTTCTTCACCATCAGTAGTTGATCCTCACTGCTTCTGGCGGCTCGAGCCTCTCACCGCTACTGGAGTCAGCAGCCGAGTCTTTTGGGCTTTCGCATGCACAGTGGGAAATCAACAGATGTAAGGCTAAAGCTGCTTATAAAGTTGTTTTATAACGATTCCAGACACTAATGAGTGAGCCAGGCATAGTGTTTTGTTTGTTAGACTTGTGGCTGTTGTAAGATGGGTTAAAGTGGTGTTAAGCTTCTTCAGTGTGAAGCAAATTGGTGTTTTACGTGGAAGTTAAGACCTTGCCCTCATCACTACACTAGTTTGTTGCCTTGACAGACTCACTGCCACAGTGAGATCTCCGCCGAGGCAACACTGATCTGTGACTTTTTTTGGCTTTTGACAGTGTTCGACCACCTCTAGCAAAGGACTTTAGCTTCAAATGTGCAGGAGTTCTTCCCCTTTAAGGAGAGTGTATTTTACTTCTATAGGGTATTAACTGCTTACACATATAGACTACCACTGTCATGTTTGGATTGTTACCTTTTATCATCTCAAAATCATCTCTGTATTTGCTAAAAACAACCTATTGAGTTATTTTATAAGTCTGCTAAGACACTCTCCTTTCAGAGCGCTATCACAGCATGCATCCTGCTGATGGTCAACTTTTTTTGAGCTTTATAAAGTTATAAAAATGTGCCTGAAGAGGTATGAAATGTTTCGGTCATTTTGAGATCTTCCCTGGGTCCTATTCAAGCCCTCAAGATTCTGTCCACTGTTCAGCCAACAAGCCCACATCCATGCTCCCCACAGGATAATTCTCCATAAATATACAAAAACATGATACAAAATTGTACACAACTTCACAAACGATGTGCAGTAGTTTCATTTGTGGGAAGCACACGGATTGTGCTGTGATAGCGCTCTGAAGGGGGAGTGATGAAGAACAAAGGGAACAACAGTGAAGTCCTTCATTTTCTATCATATCTGTTGTAACACGTTCTAGTATGTGACCTGGTTTATGAAATAAAACTTTCTGAGTAAAGTTGAGGTGACATGAACAGTGCTAACACTCATGCCTTACAGCAAAAAGGTTCTGAGTTTGATCCCCGAGTCGCCTGGGCCTTTCTGTGTGGAATTTGTTCTGTGTTTGATTCTCCTTGTGTCTGGGGGGGTTTCTCCGTGTTTCTCACATCAACTCAAAACTTTTTTTTTTTTTTATATTGCTGCGTGATATTTGTGAGGTGTTACTGTATTTATTTTTGGGACTATAAAGCGCACCTCATTATAAGGCGCAATATCAAGGTGCATTAAGCAAGACTGATACCTTAGCCCAGGCATCCACAATCCATTGGCAGACTGTGGTGTAACTCACCCGGTGTCGTCTCCATTTCTTGGTGAATGTGTGTTCGCCTTCTGTCGTCCAATGTTCCCACGCAGCTCACAATTTAACAAAAGGAAAAGACAAAAGAGAAACATATAAAATATTAATACATTGTTTTCAGCAAATATGGCATTTTCAAAACAATAAAAGGTAGCATGGTGATCTAAATGTGTTATGTGTTAGCAGTTAATACCCCACAGAAGTAAAATATACCTACATACACCAAATTCTGACAATGATAAGGCAACATTTGAATTTTTAGCCTAATCTTTATAATCTAGCCTACTTAAATCTATATGCTATCTGAAAATGTATGTATTTTTTTGTATCTATGTCAACAAAATGAAGAAAGACATCTGAAAGAAATCTGTCTCTATGGAGTTTTTAGATCTCTGTCCCGCATATACTGATGAAAAACATATAATACAGCAGAAGTTGCAAATTAATGTCTACAAATTTCAGATGTTTCGGATTCACCTGCAGCGGTTTGTCTTAAAACAGCACAGACTTGGTGAACAGGCGACAGGTGGCTCCTGGCAGCATATGGTGTTGATGTTCTTGTTTTCTCAGACGCATAGACACCTGGCCAGACTTTCCCTCTTTTACTATTTTTGGGTTTCTTCATCGTGAACGCCATATGTTCATAAAACTGTGTGATGCTCACTGGCCCGTACTCCAAAGCAGTTAATTACTTTTCAATAAGATGGAGGCATTAAAAAGTCTTTGTTGTCCACTACAGAAACAAACAAAAGGGGAAGAGGCTGAAAAAGGCTGGAGGGATGGCTCAGATCCAGTGGTGATAAGAGTTCAGATCTGCTGGGAAATAACATCCAAACTTGGTGCCATTTATAAATGTTTAATGTTGGTAAAATGGGGTTCTGACGCTGACCTTTATGGAATTAAAACGTAAAATATGCAGAGCCTTAAAGTTAATAAAACAGTGCAGTCATCTTCATCAACGTAAAAGATTGAAGTTTTTGAGGTAAGTCAGATGTCATGAAGTGCATCTTGGGACAAAACTTAAAGCGCACAACATGATTTTTCGGTCTTAAACAATTTAAGCATGCAACAAAAACCGAACACCACAGAAAATGAAGAGAATTTTATGAGATTTTAAATCTCTGATCGCAAAGACTGCAGTGGGATATGTCTGCACACTACAAGCTACAAAGTTAAGAGAGTACCTCGCGTCATCTGTTTCCTGTCTACAGTAAAACCACTCGCTCTGAGACTCTTAAGTCAAAAGATCAGAAAAGATCAGAGCTCTAGCACTTCTAGTTTAGATGTTGTGATTATTTGTGAAACATGATGCAATACTTCAGATACAGGATTTTTGTATGCACAGAAGGTTGGCAATAAAACAGACAGGAAGTAGCGTCATTATCACTAAAATCTGCAGCTTCATCTTGATCTGTGTGTTGTGTGGATGTAAACAGACACATGTGGGGGACTATCTTGCCTTTTTACTTTTGAAGAATGTTTCAAACTATATTAATAGTGTGGTTTTGTGGACTGGATATAATTATTTCAACAAATTCTATGGATAATGTGGATGAGACGCTGCACTTTAAATTTACAACTTTATGAGAGGTGAATAATAATTATTTTCACTATTTCCAGAGTTTGTATGTTGCGTCTCTGTGTCCGTCACTCCGTCTGCTCCTGACGCTTCATTCACTGTTACCGTAGTGTTGGAGATGGAGATGAAAAAAATGGAGAATGTGTGCAGTGGTCTAAAGTTACTCCTCAGTTACCTTATTCATTTCAAGCATTCTAAGTATCCACAGAGTTTATAAGCAATAACTAGCATGCTAATTCTCAGTTCTTGATTATCTGCCAGTAAACTGCTTTGTTATTAGAGGCAGACAGTACACAGCCACATATTTTGACTTTTAGAGTTGCTTTTGCAATATATCTGCAGTGGGGAAAGACACATTTTGCGCATGTACATAAGAATAAAATGGGTACACTGCAACAAACCTTTAACTTCCCTCTAAAACCATTTACAAAAAGAGAAAGGCCATAATCTGTGACCTTTAATTCGGCCTATTAATAATGAAAACAGTGACCGCTGCGCTGAAGGTGTTTATGTACTGAACACTTGTCAGCCCTGTCAACATTTGCCATTTTGTCTCGTGCACTAAACGTTGACATACGGGTTACAGCGAGAGGGCAGGTACTTACTGTATATTATGACTCTGGCCTTGACCGATGTTGGTGCTTCAACGGGTGAGCATGCACGGCGTTTCAAACCAATCATGCGCACACGGCCGCAAATAGCATCACGCATTATGAATTTCTATTGAACTGACCTTTGGCTATTCTCCCAGACAGAGGAGTGGTCGGTACATGACCCGAATGATGATTGCGGAGAAGAATATGATTCATACGGCGAAGACTTTTCCCCCCCGAATCGCCGGACTTTAATAATTCAGAGAGTCTTCCGCCATAGGTCATTAGGCCAATAATCCTTAGCAGCTTTATTCCGTGGGTTTGATCCCTTTAAGGAAATGGATGGTGGTGGAGGGAGAGCGAGGAGTTGTGGAAGTCATTAGTCTGAAAAGAATTGGCTACTTTTGTCCAGTTTTAATCTTGTTAAGAAGTTCAAATTGGGGACGATTGGTGTGGAGCTAATTTAAATGTGCGCTGTGCTTTTCTTCGAGGTGCGTTGTCTGGATCTAAAAGGGCCCATGTTACGCTATTTTCTGATCTATGTTATAATGTTTCTTCATCAAAAACATATCTGGAATTGTGTTTTGTTTCATTCAGACATGTTTAACCCACAAATCCTGTATATTTAGGCTACTACTGGATACTGGAAGTACTCCACTGTGTTTTTAAACTCCATACACCTTTACTAGAATCATTTGGAGTCAATTTTGTGTAATATGGGACCTTTAAACTCAATTTCAGTCTGGGAAACTGCAGGTCAGGGGTGGGCAGTTATTTTTCCATGGGGCCACAAGAGAAAGAACATATTGTGGAGGGACGGACAAAATGCTTAACTCAATTCTGCATAATATTAATTGTATTTCTGTATAAAAAGCAGCAAACCACTAAAAAATTGTCTTACTTTAGACCTGTTTTAGTTCTCATTTAGTTCTGTTTTAGACCTGGTTTAGACCAAGTTTAGTTCTGGTTTAGTCCAGGTTTAGACCTGGTTTAGACTTGGTTTAGTCTAGCTTTAGGACCTGATTTAGCCTAGATTTAGTTCAGATTTTGACCCCGTTTAGACCTGGTTCAGTTCTGGTTTAGATCTGGTTTAGTTCTGGTTTAGACCTGGTTTAGACCTGGTTATAAATGTCAAATAAAAAACACAAAATTAAAGAGATGCAGCTTTAGTCCATGCATGAGGTAAAATTATAATATATGTTTATTTTGTAATTCCAAATTGGCTTAAAGGGGCGAATCAGAGTCGACCAAAGGGCTGAATGTGGCCCCGGAGCTGGACAAACCCCAGGTCTGCTGTAGGCAAATGCAAGAACTGTAAGTTTCTATTCAGAATGCACAGTGCAGGTAAACAAACTCTGAATGCAAAGGTGGAGTGTTTGAAGATGCCTTTTCCATGATGGACCTCCTCAGCAGATCCAGAGTCTGAGTGGAGCTGTGCAGATAAGTGCAGGGACCAGTGTTTAGACAGGACCAGCTAATCTGGCACACGCAGCTGCTCCAGACCCTGGACAACACTGTCATTTTGGTTTATTCCAAACACTGCTCTAAGCTCCACTTCAGAACTGGGTTAAAATGATGAACATGTTTATGCCAAAACTACGACTCTTTCATGAGGTGTGCTGAAAGAGAAAAAAGAAATATGCTCAAAGAAATGAATAACCACAGGACAATGCAGAGTCCAGACCCTTCTCGTTTTTGCGAGTCCAAAGAAGAATCTATGTCAGAAGCGCTTTGTGTTGCATTTTTTGTACGAAAAGCGCTCTATAAATAAACTTTGATTGATGAGTGTCGACCTGGAGGGTTCAGCTTTTGGGCTTTTTTCATGAGGGAAACCTGAGAATCCAGATGCTGAGACTCCACCCTGAAAGCAAATTATGCCTTATGTATTATGTTCAACTTTTTATTTGAACATTTTATAGAAAACTGATCATAAACACAAAATAACACAATACACTGTTGAAACATAAATGACATGAGAGGTCAAAAGAAAGCTGATGTATTCAGTCTTATTGGTTTCACTTGAGAATGCAGAAAAGCCTCAGTTTAGTTCAACATGACCTTCAGCTCCATCTGCAGGTGCTCACAGCTTTAGTGAAATGTCACTGCATTTAGAAGCTCCTTCCAACATAAGGCTGCATGAAAAACATCACAGGTAAAACACGTATGCCACAGAATCAATCACTCTTTTGATGGGATCACTCTGTTTCTACTTTTATGTTACTGCAGTTACGGCTCTGTGTGTCTGAAAAGGATTCATCCAACCAGCTACAAATACTACATCCCAATACACTTTTCACCAGTGACTGAAAGTATAAACCTTTTCTAGACTACGTGAATGTGTCTTGGAACTGTAAAACCGCACTGACTACAATACACATGTAGGCCTAGTTACGAGCTTCAAAGTTCTCTACTGTTATGGCCCCTGGTGGCACTATGAGCTATTGTCAATGTTTAATATAGATTTGTTTCTTGAGGCGCTGAATTTGGAGCTCCCAGAATCCTCTAGGGCACAGTGGATCCCTGCATAAAAGGCACAGCACAAAGCTCATACAAACAGGGTTTAAAACTTGTCATTGTCATTTTTTCTACTTTAAATAGAACTTGTGCATTTTAAACAATTTTCAGTGACCCACAGTTTCCGTCACTTAAAGCTGCACTATGCACTGTAATTATTTGTCTCCACAGAGATGTTATTGCCAGGAGATGGCACCAGGTCAATTTACAGGTGAGCTCAGTGAAGAATGCGTGTTTTTAACTGCATTTTTTTTTGTTTATTTGGGTGGGACAATGCATATTCATGAACATACAATTTTGTATGAAATCACACATATTGATGTAAATACGCCGGATTTAGCACAAGTGCTAATTTCCATCCGTAGTCCCATATATCCATCCATCTTCTCCCGCTCAATCCGGCTGGGTCGCAGGCACCTGACCCCCCCTATGAACCCCTCTGCAGGTGGTGAGCCCACAGGAGGGTGGACAACATGGTCCTTGATGTTAGTTCATCGGGGTGCGGGCATGTTTTAGGTTTTTGAGCAATAAAGGCACACATAATTGAAGAAATGCATCTTTTATTTATAACTTTAAGACCGTAGTGTGGAATATTACAGGCAAAGCAAAAGCATTTCCATGGGGAAGGGATCGGGATGTCAGGATTTGTGCGTTAAACGTGTATAAATGAAACAAAACACAACTCCAGGTATGACTGGGATGGGGAAACAGCATTATAACATATCAGAAAACAGTAACATGGGCCACACAAGGCAACAACTGATAAAAGGTTGTCCTTATTCTGTGCATAATTGTGTTGTCTGATGAAGGCTGACCGTAAACCGCAGCCTTCTCGTTCACTGTCAGTGTGAGGAAATGAAAGAGATACAGTGTCAGCCATATTGTCCTGCACCTCACGTCTGGAGCTGACACCTCCTCACCGCACTCCTCCCTCACATATTTACAGCCCAATAAAAGCGATTTATTGATTCATTTCAGCGCAAAGCAAACAGATGCGTGCCGTTATCAGAGAGGAGGCCACCCCGAGACATGTGGCACGCCGGGACGGTATTCGGACCGGACAGCACGTTGTGGTGACGGTACTGGAACTGTTGTGGCTTGAAGTTTGGAAAAAAAATATTAATTAAAGGCACTGTACGTAGTTTAGTTTTACTGTCTTAAAAACGTGAAAGACAGAAGTAGTTTGTTTTAAAGAGATCATATTCCGCTATTTTTGGATCCATGCTATGCTATGATCCATGTTTCCTCATAAAACCATACCCGGAGTTGTGTTTTGTTTTATTCACACGTTTAAACACATAAATTCTGCATATTTACATTTTGAGTTCATCTCTCAAACAAAAAAACACACTGTACCTTCACTAGAATCATTTATATAATTTCAGTAACATCTTTCTAAGCCTTAAAGTTCACAAGAGTACATTTTGAGTAATATAAGACTCACTTCCACCAACGTACAATAGTGTAATAGACCCTATTAGTGTCAGTAAACAATGATATCATAGACTCGGTTGCACATTTTGGCAACAGAAGTACGGCAGAACTCAGCATCTTGTCAAGTTCTGCGAAAGGATTATCATCAAAAAAACGCAAATATTTCCTCAACAAGCCGACTTTGACAAATGGTGTCCGACTGCCAGATCTTCGTGTGATTAGTGAGTAAAATGTTCAAACTTTAGTCCACCAGTAGAATATCAATTCTGACAACCACACACATAACAACCAGACATTTTGGTGCTGGAAATGTTTTTTATCTCCATCTTCTTCTGTCCGTGTTGTCTGAATGAATCCGAATGAATGGGGAATAATGTCACTAACGTTTCCAAAAACCGCACAGCTTTTTTTTTTTTTATCACTTTGGCCCTAAAAGGTTCTATAGTGCCCTTTAAAGTGTGAAATCTTTAAACTAGAGATGTCCTGATTTTTTTGCCTTTGAGTCATTTAATTTTGAGTATCTGCCGATACCGAGTCCCGAACCGATACTTATATAAAACACTATGAAAAGAACTAAGAGCAAAGAATAAGATAAGATAAGCATAAGATGTCCCTTATTTTTTTTATTTTTTTCACCAATGGCTCTGATATTATTAACATGTAACAAACTGAAATAGTTTCAACAAAGTGTAACAGTGTTTATTATACTTAAATAAATACAGACAAAGCCTTATTAAAAGTGCAACTTTTCACATCAAAGTAAAGGAACAAGGGTTTAGCATGTTAGTCCTGGCTTAATACTGGTTTAGTCCTGCTTTTAGACTTGGTCTAGACCTGGTTTTAGTCCTGATTTTAGTCCTGGTTTAGTCCTGGTTTTAGTTCTGGCTTAGTCCTGGTTTTAGCTCCGGTTTAGAGGCACAGAAGCTGAAGAAGCACGGTCTGTGCGTCCTATGGGAGGAGATGTGGTGTACGGAGCAGGAGATTTTAATCACTAATAGCCCATACATTGTATATGTGATTCAAAATGATAATAACAAATATACATATATTATCCGATACCTGATCGAGACATAACGTCAGAGTCCAGATACAGTCACCCTGATTTCTGATCAAAGGTGTTCTAAAGCAGCAAAAAGCCTGGATAATGCATACGGTAGATGCCTTTCGTTTTTTGTGGCTTTACATTACTAAGATGTCCCACTGTATAGAATTTAACGGATGAAGGAAAACGTTAATTCTGGGCTATTCCCAGAGTAGCAGGTCCTAAATTTGCGAGCGGTGCCACTCCTCGTCTTCATCACGCACTAGGCTAATTGAAGTGCAACAAAGCGGCAGCTCCTGGGTATTTAGTGCGCAATGCTTCAGTGGCGGACTTAAACTCTAATTAAGTGTACGCACAGACATGTCCAGGTGGAGACGGGACTGAAATAGTTTTGATTTAAGACAACGCAGGGGTGCGGGCTCAAAGGGAGGACAGGTGCCCGTGAATGCTGACAGTAATGGGGCGCACCAGTTTGGCCTACATGACAACAGTAATCTCCAAAGGTACGTTCTCCCACTTAAAATGGAGCTAAACACTGTACACTTCTGCAGCGCTCAAAATGTTCTGTTTCTACGTGATGTGTGAATGAAACAAAACACAACTGCAGGTATGTTTGTGATGAGGAAACCACATCATTGCACAGATCTTAAAATAGCGTAATATGTGCTCTTTAATACTGTAGCGTACATGCTGTTTTTAGCTTTACATTTCAGGCAAAGTAACAGCACCTCCATGGAGACAAGTAGTAACAAAAAACAAAAAAAAGATGGTCCGGGGTACAGTACTCTGTGTCCAGGCTGGGATCTTGTATTAGTCCTTTGTGATAATCATGGTTTTGTGTGTTCCCTTCACTGGATATTGGGGATTTGAGCTCTATCAGAAGTCTTTCTCTGAGGCCCGTTCTTTGGCCCTGAATGCTTCGTCACGCTCTGTCCAGTCTGGCTCACACTAATCTCCCTACACTGTGCAAAGCTGATTATCTGATCCACACCACTACTCCACCGAAAGGCTTTGGCTATTTTCAGTCTCTAATTTTATTTGTTATTCTTAAATGTCGGACGAAACATCTAACATCATCTCACCAAAATTTTATAGGCTCTATTCATGTTTATGTCACAAACCAGGAAGATGTTTGGAAATATCAAATGACACCTTCCGGATAATAGATAGTCCTGGTTTACTCCTGGTCTAGTCCTGGTTGAGTTCTGGTTCAGTCCTGGTTCAGTCTTGGTTCAGTCTGTATGTGTGGGGCAAAATTCCGGCATCTCCACTCGCTGATATTGTGAAAAAGATTTGGTCAAATGACGATCAGCTGCCCCCGCGACCCAGTCGGATTAAGCAGGAGAAGATGGAGAAGATATTTAGATAATCTTGCCCAAGTACGGTGCGGTTAGCATGCTAGTTTTTGTTGCATTCCCTTGACAACTCAGATCTGTGGAGAGGCGACCCCGCTCACAATCAAAATGCGTTTTTGTATGACTTTTTAAGCTATAAAACCATCTGTAACTGAATAAATGTAAGGTAGATCTGTTTAATGTCATACTGCAGAACAAAGAAACAATAGAAGGTGACCGAAAAGTTACAGAATGCATCTTTAAGACAGTATAAAAATGAGCTGCAGTGCCTTTCCGTAATTCTTCCCCATGATTATTTTTGTATTTTAACTTCCCAAATAGAGCGACACGTTCCGGTTTAACAAGACCATTATTTGTGGTGCTTTAGACAGATTGTTATGTGCAGTTGCAGGTGAAGCCGGCCTCACCTGTCACACTCTCGGGGCCTGCAAAAAATATATGATGACATTTTCAAACATCGCTTTGTACATCTTTGTACCGAAACGTTCCCAAAATATGGTAACAATCGGAAATCTATTTTTGTGTGTGTAAAGTAGGAGACTATTCTTAAGTTTGACCATGACACGAGATAGGGAGAAGGAGAGAAAGTTGGATAACGAGGGACAAATGGGATAACAAGCAAAAAAATAAGTTTGCCAAAAGTATCGAGTGAAATACTAATTGATACTAAAACTAATATCGAAACTAGATACTTATTTGAACAGGTAGCAATACTAAAAAAGAGCCATTCACACGACAGAAATGAATAGATTTAAAATGATCTTGAGCTGCATCAGAACAAATATAAGAGCACATAGACCAGGGGTGTCAAACTCATTTTGGTCCGGGGGCCGTATGCAACCTACTTTGATCCCAAAAGGGCCGGATCAGAAAACTCAGTTCTCTCTTCAAGTTATTGTGTTTTTCTCCGTGTCTTGTAGTGGTGTTTAAGATTATATTCCTCGAGCAACGCCACTTGTTCCAAACACACTGAGCACAGATTTCCCATTCACCTCTGTCAACAAATAAGAATTAGACAATTTTTCTTGGGAAATCCTGAACTCAGCATCTGCTTTTCTCATTTTTTGACATTTTACTGATGAGGGTCACGGTCGACAGTCAAAACGATCGTCCTTTAAGAGCGTTTGGAAAGAGGAAAGTCTTCATTTGTGCTGCTCTGGTGGGAGTTGGAACGTACAGAAACGCCGGAGACGCTGCTATGCTAAACGGTGCAGAAAATTAACAGAAAAATCAGAAAATTTTAAGTATTTTAATAGAAAAATCAGCCGAGGGCCAGATTAAAGGTCTTGGAGGGCCGGATCTGGCCCCCGGGCCGCATGTTTGACACATGTGACATAGACGCATATATTCTTTACACTGCGTCCGATCACCCTCAAATTCACTGAAAAGGTGGCAGAACAGATGACATTGCTGTGAAATCCTTATTTCAAACTGGCATGAAAAAAGAAAGATGGCGCAACATAGCGGGCAGGAATGGAAGCAGTTTTTAGGAGTTTTGGTGATATTACATCAGTTTAGCCATTCGGAGGAAGCAGCAATGTCATTGTAGCTGCTGTGGCACAAGAGGAAAGTTGTGACAAAGTGACAAGGAAAGGCAGGGGACGAGCCGGTCGATAAGGTAGGCAAAGTAGTCACTAGGACATCATATAACGGTGTAAAAGTGTAAATTATAGCCATACAACAAGAATTTGAGTACCATATTTTCCCAGTCTTACTGTGTATGATTTTTGTGAGGAAGGAATTAATCTCCTGCCCCAAATTGCCGCCTGGTCTCAAATAAACACTTGGTCTGTTAAGTGACTGAAACAACTAAATGCTCCAGCTCTTATTTGGTATTTTATGGTATAAGGGCACATGGTAAGGTAAGGTAACTTTATTTCTATAGCGCTTTACACAGACACATGTCCCCAAATACGCTTTATAGAGCATTATTAACAGAGCATGGTAATTTAAAAGAAATTACCATGATTTAAAGGGCCTGTATTACTCTATTTTATACTGTTATAATGTTGTATCCTCATCACAAACATACCCGGAGTTGTGTTTTGTTTCATTCACTCAGATTTAACACACAAGCCCTGCATATACAGGCTTCTTCTCTTAAACAGAAAACACTCCTTGTCATGTCATGTGGTGATACAGGATGGGCTCCACTGTGTTTTTAAACTTCATACACCTTCACTAGAATCATTTGGGTGATTTGAGCAACTGGAATTGCCAATCTATACTGAATTACATGGTAAAACATATCTGTTAGCTCAAAAACTACCGCTTCATGACATCACAAGGTGGACCAGAGCATCTTGAGCTTTGGAGATGTAGACAGACATAAAGAGTTACTCAAACATGTGTGAATGAAACAAGACACAACTCCAGGTATGTTTTAGATGAGGTGACAATATTCTAACATGGCTTAAAGCTCACGAGTCAATTTTGGTTAATATAGGACCTTTAATGGTGAGAATGACTGAACTGTCTAACTAAAGAGCATTTTTTTATTATTATCATTCTAGTACCAGAATCAAAATTGAGTCTATACAGCGACTGCATCACTGCCGACGCTGCACCGATCCACCTGTCAATCTCACACTCCATCCTCCCTTCACTCGTGAACAAGACCCCGAGATACTTGAACTCCCCACCCACCCGGAGAGGGCAATCCACCTTTTTCCGGTCGAGAACCATGGCCTCGGATTTGGAACAGCTGATTCTCATCTCGGCCGCTTCGCACTCGGCTGCAAACCGCCCCAGTGCACGCTGCAGGTCCTGGTTCGATGAAGCCAACAGGATAACATCATCCGCAAAAAGCAGAGATGAGATCCTGTGGTCCCCGAACTGCACCCCCTCAGGCCTCTGACTGCGCCTAGAAATTCTGTCCATAAATACAATGAACAGAACCGGTGACAAAGGGCAGCCCTGGCGGAGACCAACATGCACCGGGAACAAGTCTGACTTACTGCCGGCAATGCAAACACAGCTCCTGCTCCAGTCATACAGGGACCGGACAGCCCTTAGCAAAGGGCCCTGGACCCCATACTCCCGGAGCACCCCCCACAGGGCACCACGAGGGACACAATCGAATGCCTTCTCCAGGTCCACAAAGCACATGTGGACTGGTTGGGCAAACTCCCATGAACCCTCAAGCACCCGATGGAGGGTGTAGAGCTGGTCCAGTGTTCCACGACCAGGCCAAAAACCACACTGCTCCTCTTGAATCCGAGGTTCGACTATCGGCCGAACTCTCCTCTCCAGTACCCTGGCATAGACTTTACTGGGGAGGCTGAGGAGTGTGATTCCCCTGTAGTTGGAACACATCCTCCAGTCCCCCTTTGTATAGAGAGGGACCACCACCCCGGTCTGCCAGTCCAGAGGTACTGTTCCCGACCGCCACGCGATGTTGCAGAGGTGTGTCAGCCAAGACAGTCCCACAACACCCAGAGACTTAAGGTACTCAGGACAGATCTCATCCACCCCCGGAGCCTTGCCACCGAGGAGCTTTCCGGCCACCTCAGTGACTTCGGCCAGGGTGATGGGTGAGTCCGCCTCTGGGTCCCCAGCCTCGGCCTCCTCTTCGGAGGATGTGACGGTGGGATTGAGGAGATCCCCAAAGTATTCCGACCACCGCCTGACAACATCCCCAGTCGAGGTCAGCAGCTCTCCCCCGCACTGTAAACAGTGTTGGTGAAGAACTGCTTCCCCCTCCTGAGGCGCCGGACAGTTTGCCAGAATTTCCTTGGGGCCGTCCGATAGTCCTCCTACATGGCCTCCCCGAACTCCTCCCAGACCCGAGTTTTTGCCTCTGCCACCGTCCGGGCTGCAGCACGCTTGGCCCGCCGGTATTTGTCAGCTGCTTCAGTAGTCCCCCGTGCCAGGAAGGCCTGGTAGGACTCCTTCTTCAGCTTGACGGCATCCCTTACTTCCAGTGTCCACCAACCGGTTTGGGGATTGCCGCCGCGACAGGCACCACAGACCTTACGGCCACAGCTACGAGCAGCCGCATCGACAATAGAGGCTGAGAATGAAGCCCACTCGGGCTCCATGTCCCCAGCCTCCCCCGGGATCCGGGAGAAGCTCTCCCGGAGGTGTGAGTTGAAGGCCGCACTGACAGAAGGTTCCGCCAGACGTTCCCAACAGACCCTCACGATACGCTTGGGCCTGCCAGGTCTTTCCGGCTTCCTCCTCTGCCAGCGGACCCAACTCACCACCAGGTGGTGATCAGCTGACAGCTCTGCCCCTCTCTTCACCCTAGTGTCCAAGACACACGGCCGGAGGTCAGATGACACGACAACAAAGTCGATCATCGACCTCCGGCCTAGGGAGTCCTGGTGCCACGTGCACCGATGGACTCCCCTGTGCTCGAACATGGTGTTCGTTATGGTCAAACTGTGACTAGCACAGAAGTCCAATAACAGAACATCGCTCGGGTTCAGATCGGGGAGGCCGTTCCTCCCAATCACCCCACTCCAAGTGTCATTGTCGTTGCCCACGTGGGCGTTGAAGTCCCCCAGTAGAACAACGGAATCCCCGGTTGGTGCACTGTCCAGTACCCCTCCCAGAGACTCCAAGAAGGCTGGGTACTCTGCACTGCTGTTCGGCCCATAGGCAACACCACAGTGAGAGACCTGTCCCCGACCCGAAGGCGCAGGGACGCGACCCTCTCGTTCACCGGGGTGAACTCCAACACGCAGCGGCTGAGCTGTGGGGCAATAAGCAGGCCCACACCAGCTCGCCGCCGTTCCCCGCAGTCAACGCCAGAGAAATGGAGAGTCCAACCCCTCTCAAGGAGTTGGGTTCCGGAACCCAAGCTGTGCGTGGAGGTGAGGCCGACTATATCTAGCCGGTAACGCTCAACCTCCTGCACAAGCTCAGGGTCCTTCCCCCCAGCGAGGTGACATTCCATGTCCCCAGAGCTAGTCTCCATGTCCGGAGATCCGGTCGCCGAGGCCCCTGCCTTTGACCGCCACCCAGATCTCTCCGCACCCGACCCCTATGGCTCCTCTCGCGGGTGATGGGCCCACCAGAGGGCGGCCCCACGTCGCTCCTTCGGTCTGCGCCCGGCCGGGCCCCGTGGGGAAAGGCCCGGCCACCAGGCGCTCGCCGGCGTGCACCCACCCCAGGCCTGGCTCCAGGGTGGGGCCCCGGTGTCGCCATTCTGGGTGACGTAATTGGCCTTTGAATGTTTATCATCATAAGGGTCTTCTGAACCGCTCTTTGTCTTACCCGTCCCCCCGGACCTGTTTGCCTTGGGTGACCCTACCAGGGGCATAAAGCCCCCGACAACATAGCTCCTGGGATCATTCGGGCACTCAAACCCCTCCACCACATTAAGCTGGCGGTTCGAGGAGGGGTGAGTCTATTCCTTAGTATAAAAATAGTGTTTGAAATTTCAGTATCATGACAACACAAGCCTGAAAGATTTGCTTGCAAGTTCAACATAAGGCCAACCCCTCGCTATTTCTTCACAACTTCTAATCAAAAGATCGCAATGAAAAGATCTGAATTAATATATGCACAGTTTGATGTTAAAACTATAGGATTTGAAAGTGGACATCCCATAATGAGGGCACCATGGTGGGAGAGGCTGCTTACATGTTGCTACAGATCAGAAAGTTCTCAGATCCATAACTCTTCATATTAATTAGAACCTTCTGCGTAATTGTACCCGCAACGTGTAACCGTACCACGAAATGGCCTTCCAGTGTACTGAAAAACACCAAACCCACATTATTGAATTGCTTACGCCAAGTATTCGGTGGTGGCGATGTCATTCGAAAGTTAAAATCATCTTTAGTTAATCGTCTTTAGTTTTATTCCAAACTATACAAGAAAATCACTGATACTTGATGTTACTGCTGCAACAGTCAGGCTTAAAAGGTACACGGTGTAGCTTTTCTGGTAGAAGGATGACTAGATGCGAGGACAACTTCCGGTGTAGTTCCTGACAGTGGGTGTGATCAAACCCACTGAAGTAAATGTGATCGCTGGTCAAAAAGACTGCATACGTATGTGCTGTTTGGAATCATCTTGAATTTGGCACCGTCGTCTCTTCTAATCTCATGCGTCAGTGGGGAAATCATGAAAACGGAGGTATGTTTGTAACTGTTGATGAACCGAACATAACGGAACACTACAATGACACAGAGATGAAGAAAACTGGGCCATTTTCTAATTTTTACTAGATTTTGTCAGACTTACTGCAAACAAAGCCCTCCGGAACTTGTCATTGCATGTTTCCAAATGTCTTCCTGGTTTGTGATGTAAACGTGAATAGAGCCTCTATGGCAGTAAATAATCCATCTTCTTCCGCTTTATTTGGATGAGTCGCGGGGGCAGCAGTTCGCCACCCAGTCCTCTGCAAACCCGACCCCTATGAACCCTTCTGCCGGTGGTGAGCCCACAGGAGGGTGGGCCCACGTCGTCCTTTCGGGTTGAGCCGGACACCGAGGTGACG
This sequence comes from Odontamblyopus rebecca, assembly GCA_030686955.1. NCBI lineage: Eukaryota > Metazoa > Chordata > Actinopteri > Gobiiformes > Gobiidae > Odontamblyopus > Odontamblyopus rebecca. Next base: position 13,876,832 of record CM060664.1, read on the forward strand.
TCACTGTTCTTGATTTCTGTTCCAATTATAACAATATAAACAATTATAACTTGCATTTGTTCAATTACCAGTGTTTTACTTCTCAAAACTACTGCAAAAACATGGATTATTATTGTGCGTAGGTCCACTTCTTCAGAGATCTGACCTGTAACTTGGTCAGGTGAGGTGGCCTGCTTGTCTCCATGGAGATAGGTAAATGAAATGTCATACTGTCGATCATTTCAGGAAAAAAACAACATGGAGTCGAAGTAATGGACTCTCTCTACCAGAAAAGTTGTGCAGTATTTAACTATTTTCTGATCCTTGTTATAATGTTGTTTCCTCATCACAAACATTCGGAAGCCGGTGGGACGCACAACAAATGCAAACGCCACAACACACCAAAAAAAGCCACGGTGGAAATGGACGCAGGACTCTATTTTCCAATGGACCAAGCGAAGAGGAACAAGCAGGATGTGAATGGAAAAAGTTGAAGAAGAAGAATGTAAAGGAACGGAGAAGTGAATGAAGCTGGAAACGTAAGTAAAAGTAATTTATTGTTTTGTGGCCAGGATCGATGTCACTGTCTGACCGTCAAAAATAAATAATCTCTAGTGCACGGGAGATGTTAACTTGAAAACTACTTTACCTACTTTATGACATGGAGATGCAGACAACTCTGAATGAATAAATTAAGTAAGGAAAAGCTTTTTACAAACTGCAAACTTTTCATATGAACTAGTTTTGTTTTTCACATTTTAAAGACCGTAAAAATCTGTCTATATTTGCCTTCCTCAAACCCGGCATCTCTCCTTGTTTAATCCTCCCTCGTCCTTTCTGTTCTCCTGTCGGGCTGTCTGTTTGCATCTATTTTTAAGACTGACCCATATTTAATTCCTGGGTGTTTACAGTCAAAAACAAGGCATGAATAAATGAATAAAGTTATGGCTGCCCGGTCGTCCTGGGAGCAGGAGCATAATGGGCAGAGGCAGGAGGTGGAGAGGGTTTGGGGTTAAGAGGAAAGGTCATGATTTCCACTTTCCAAACTTATTCTGAAGAGTGAGCCAGAGCTGCTTTTTGTGTTGTTCAACGCAACAGTTATTGTGATTTCGGAGTCACATTTTGACATTTTTACAGGTCAAATATGTTAGCCTAAATTAAAATGTACCAACAGCTGCTAAATGTGAAGGAACACAAGCTCTTTTTTGGCTATTATAATTAAAATTATAACTTCTTGTTCAATAGGGACAATATATTTGGACTTAAAGGTCCTATATCCTCCTGACACCCAGCCGATTCATTTGTGTTCTTTATAGTTGACAGTGAGTTAACCAGTTGATCTTTCAAGTGTTTGAGATGGACTCTTAATGGGAGGTAAATTGTATTAAGGGGTAGGCACACATAAGCTGTTTGCTTTAGATACTCCTTTTGAGCGTTGTGCTTCTTTTGCTCTGTTTTGTTTTTGCTTACACTTTTATGTTTTATTTTATTATGCTCAAATGATGATGATGAGGACTAGGTTCCTCTGCCTAAATAGAGCTGGGGCATTATAGGGTAACTGTCATGTCCAGGATAAAAAAATGAAATCAATAGTTAGTTTGTGATACCACTATGATTAAAAAAATAAAATTAAATAAAATAAAAAAAAAATTAAAAGTGAGTCTAAAAACTTTTTGAGGAGACTGTAGAAGCTTGTCAGAGATGTTTGTCATCAGAAAAGTTGTTTTTGTTAGTCTGTTAACTTCACATGGATTTAACACCAACATGTCCCCGGCGTCCATTAAAGAGGACATGTTACAAACTATAAATAAAAATAAAATGAACAAAATCTAAATGCTAAGGTGTTCATTTACCTCCAAATAGAAACAAACATATATATTGCAATACACTTTTTTCTTCGGGCCTGAAGAGGTTATTAGACAAAATCGACTCTTGTGAGCTTTAATCCATGTTAGAATGAAGTTACCTCCTCAAAACCTGGAGTTGTGTTGTTGTTTTATTCACATATGTTTGATTAACCCTTTATTATTAGTCTGTCTACATCTTCAAAGCTCAAAATACAACAAAGATGAAATTATCCAAATGATTCAAATGACCTGTATTAAATTATAAATCAGATGTTGTCAGTTTCACTTTATGTCACTCTTAATTGAGTAGTACTTTTCCCAAATACTTTTTTACTCTTACATGAGTCATTTCTTGGACCTCTTTGTACTTCTACTTGAGTAATATTATTTTGAAGTAACACTACTCTTACTTGAGTACACTTTTATCTTACTCTACCCATCACTGCTAACAGTTGAGTTGGTAGTCTATTTTTTGTTCTTGAAATGATGTAAAAAGTCACATATTCGATAACGAATTGTGAATGGTGTCTGCTGGAAGCTACACTCTGGTACGTACCCGCACTACTTTAAACTCTCAGTCAGAACACTTTGAATACAGAGTAGTCACTGCTCCAGTGTCTCTTTAGGACTTGTGTTGTGATCTTTTATTCATCCTGTTCTTTATTAAGCTGCTTTATTTGTCTTGGAGGAAGCGGCGCACGGTGCACTCTGCCTGTGAAGAACAACTCAACAGATGATATAAAACATTCAGGAGACACACACAGACACACAAAATGTTCAAAACTTACAACTCACCACCTCATCTCTTTTTCTACATTGTCCCCTCATCAAAAACGTACTTGGAGTTGTATTTGCTTCATTCAGGTTTGTTAATATTGTTTACAAAGTGAGTCTCTGAGCATCACCAAGCCCTGTTCTGTGCATTTTTAGGGTCTAAATGTGTTCACAGCAAACGCATGTCTCGTTTAGCGTAGCAGAGGGCTCATAGCTTTATTTAAGTTTCATTGTTCATTCCAACTGCTAACGACAGGGGGAGCTCCAACACCTGAATATTTAAAAAGGTTAAAAGAGACCTATTCTGCAAAATCGACTATTCAGAGCTTTTAATCATGTTATAGTTGTTTTCCTCACCATTTACTCATCCGAAGTTGTATTTGGAGTGAGTCGTGCATGTTTGAGGAATCTTTACTTGCTTATTTTACAAGACTTGTTTTCGCCCACTGCTCTTCATAACATAATTTTATTTTCTTAATCAATAATACATGCGGGATTTGGTAGACACAACCACAGTAAGTCTTCTTTGATACGAGGTTTTCCAAATGTATACAATATTTTAAGATAGACGATGTGAAATACAAATGCCAAGGTGACCGCTGGTTTTATGTGGCTTTTGTTTGATTCCTGACGGACCTTGAGCCTGGTGCACAAGGTAGATATAGACTATGGACAGTTTTAAAAATGCATGAACCAACTCTGCTTATGGTCATAAAATATCAGTATAGAAGAAATAGATATATTTGGGAATTATACATGTCCAGTGCAGATCTGACTTAAAGCTCATCCTTATGTAGGTAAGTCTGACCAGGTTTAGCATTTCAATCAATGAACCACAAGGACAAACTGTGTCCGTGTGTAGCACCAGTGTGTAACAGTCATTATGTTAAAGACCATCTGAATACGTCATGCTTTAGTGACTGATGTGGAAAAATGCACTTCACAGTAAACATCTCAAATCTGTGTGTTGCGTTTCCACTCCAGACCCAGTGTCAGACAGGTGCGTTCTGCCTGATGGGTTTAATCAGGCAGAATCACAACAGCAGCTACAACATAAATCTGATTCTGGAGGATTCTCCTGCAGTGTGACGTCACCTGCATCTGAGGGCTGTTTACACAAAAACGCTTGCAGGTAAAAACGACAAAATATTTTATCTGAAGTTCCATCTACACTGCCCAAGACGCAAAACTCTGGTCAGATCTCCTCAAATCGGGTACACGTTTATGTCACACACATATAGTACACAGAAACAAACAGGTCGGATCATTTCCATGCATCGGACCTGGCAGCTCTAATAAACTTACAGGAGGCATCCCAACACATGTACAGAATATGCACCGATACTATTAGTGAACAGAGGAGGATCTGCAATTACCTCTGTCAAATTCTGGAAGCACCAGTTCATTGCAGGCGAGCCACACGGCTATGGACGTGATTGGATACCCAATTGAATATCACTCACTTTTGCGTCACCGTATGGACGCAGATTTCCTCCTAAAAACACTTGTCTTAATGCGGAATAAAAAGTGAGGAAGCATCACCACTTTCCCGTCTTCTGGTCAGACAGTGATCATATAAATGTAGCCTGAAGCTGTGATTTAAACTGCTCTTTGCTGGTCAGGTGACAAAAATACTAACGTAAAAAATATGGAAAAATATGGCTTTAAACGTCCTATAATATAAATGAGATGACTTTGGACTACTGCAGATGAAAAAAAAACAACAAAAAAAACAAAAAAACTGGTACAACACATTTAACTCAAGACACTCAAGATGCACCAGCAACATTTTAATATATCAAAATTATTAGCTTACATTTCATAATGCAATTTTCTTCTATACTGTCACATGTTTTCCTCTTTCTGCAAACAGACCCTTTTAGTGTCAGTATACAGTGATGACGGAGGCTCAGTTGCGCACACATTTTGGCAACGAAGTAGGGCAGAACTCACCAGCTTGTCGAGCTCTGCAAAAGGATTATCGTCAAAAGATTGAGAATATTCCTCAACAAGTTGACTTTGACAAATGGTGAACAAAACTTTAAAACTTTAGTCTGCCAGTGGAATATCAATTCTGACAACCACACACAGAACAACCCAACATTTTGGTGCTGGAAATGTTTTTTATCTCCGTCTTCTTCTGTCCATGTTCAGTCTGAATGAATCAGAATGAATGGGAAACAATGGCATTTCCGTTGCCAAAATGCGCGAGTAGCTTTTTTTTTAACACTTTCGCCCTAAAAGTGTCTATACTCTTTTTTAATGAAATACTTTTTTTGGTAAATGGTCACATTTTTACGATCATTTTCTACCTTCAAGGCCGCTCAAAGCACTTTACAACAAGGAACCACTCACCCATTTACACACTCATTCATACAAAATGGGTTAAGAACACAATGACAGCATTCACCTGTCAAACCAAAACAGAACGCTGAAATATAAACTCTGTGTAACCTTCTTGGTCACATTGCGTAAAGCGTCTGCAGCTCAAAGATTGGGTTACACATCTTATCACACCCCTCCTCAAAGTACACTCACACTTCGTGGATGTAGCCTAAATGAAATCCCGTGGGCTGTTTGACTCTTAGGTTGTATAACATTGAGTTTTCCATCCTCTAATGATTCTCCAAAGGCATGAATGGCGTTAATCCTCCGTACGCATTAGCAGTCTGAGCGGGTCTGTGTTATTTTAGAATTACAGAGACGCACTGCTGCTTCTTAATGACATGCAAATGAATGCGTTATTAAGGAGCATCTCCAATTATTTTAAAACCGTGTCGCAGGCTTTGAATAAGTCCGCTAATGGTATTCTCGACGCGGAGCGGGTCTTTTCATTTAGTACAGTTTTGGATTTTATTGGGGTTTCAAAAGCGGTTTGAGCAACACTGGGCAGCTGGGTTTAACTTCGGTATTTTAGGAATCCTTAACATCAGCTTTTTGGAGCTTTTTTCTTTGTTTTATATGATTTTTATAATTTTCAAGCGTAGACTTTATAAAGAAGTGGACTAAGGGAGAGTGAGGTTACCCTGGGCATTCAGATCCAGTCAAATGAAGCTCACCAGGGTAGCAGTTATAGGAACGAACTTGGGGCAGAATTCCATATTAGAAATTTGTTTCCTGACAAAATAGCGAAATAAAAACACTAGGATCATGTAGAGCGGGTTAAGACAAACATTTTAAGACCAATTTGAAAAGTCTCACAGCAGCGTTTACAGAGAGAGGTGATAATTTTTCGATGTGAAGTCCAATTGGAGTTGATTGAAATGGAAGCGCCCCCTTTGATTACTTCCTATTTGGAAAGTGGCACCTATCAGGTTAGCTTCAGTATGTCCATTTATATATACATCATATCTATGGCAGGGGTCATCTAACTAAAGGCCTGGGCCCCTTTGACTGGCCCTTCTGTCCCTCACTACTTGAACTGGCCCTATGAGGCAATCCTCAAAAGTTATCATGGCCCATTTTTTATTACCTTTTAGCAAAGAATAACACATCTACATCTTGCATTTTCTTGATTTTTTTAAATTAAAAAATGATATTTATATGAAGTATTTATATTTATATTATAATCAAAATACAAGATGTAGACATGTTATTTTTGTTCTATGTTATTCTCTATGTTATTTATATTTATATTAATATTGTTACCTCTATGAACTAACATCAAGGACCATGATGTCCACCCTCCTGTGGACACCACTCACAGAGGGGGGTCAGGTGCACAGAGGACTGGGCAGTGAACAGCTGCCCCCATGACCCAGCCGGATAAAGCAGAAGAAGACGGACGGATTAAAATAGTTATATGACGTATTTACATTTTCCACACAATTTTTGTAACCTGACAAGCTTGAGATCAAACAGTGATAGTCAACGCATGCAAACATAAATACATGGAATATCTCTGGTATTTCAAATAAAAACAGAGTGAAGTACTTACTACTTTTGCAAATCACTGGTGACGATAAACAAATATATGTCAGGAACTATTTGTTGGTATAGTGCTGTGGAGGGCTGGGCCAGGGTAATGATTTCTACAACACAATGAGGCTGGTGCTCATTTTGGTCTGGGTCAAACAATTCTGTTATACAGCCTACCCAACCCCGGCCCCCACCACAGTCAGGAGTGATAATGTGGCTCCCAGAGAAAAAAGTTTGGCGTGCATTACCCATGCTCCACACGGCAAGTCTCCATCCTTATACAAACGCTTGATACAAAACTGTACACAACAACTTGACAAATCTGAGTGTCAAAAACAAAAATTCAACGTATAAAACAATTCGTTAATACATTCTTTTCAGTGATTAGCACTTTCAAAATGATGAAAGGTAACATGGTGCTGTAAATATCTCTCAGCAATTACATCATTGTTTTATAGGCAGCTCTTGTGCACTACCTGCAACTAATTACAAACCGTTATCCTGTCCAAGAGCCAGGAAGTGTGCTGTTTAGCATGCTAGTTGTTGTTTGCCTGGTCTGGCTGGTCGTGAAAGTGCTTTTAGACTCATTGTGGTGAATAATTATTCTGCTCGGATGCATAAGGCAAGTGAGGAATAACTTTGGAAAACAGCAAACTCTTTACTTTAAAATGAACTCTGTTTTTGTAAGATAGTAAAAATTTAAGCTCGTAGCTTTAAGACTTTTTAAAAAAAACATTTGTATGTGTATAAGTAGGTACATACTGTATATTGAGGTACCAAAAAGCTGTAACCACCATCTTTTCTGCATGTACTGTACTAGTATTCAACAGTAATAGTAAATGTTAAGCAGCCATAATAGAGGGGAGATTTTCATATTGCTTTTATTGGACCAGTGTAGTGTAAGGGTGCTTCTTATCAAAGTCCTCTCTTTTGTGAGTGTGGACAGTGCACGGCTGGGCTGCCACTCTCCACTTAGCTCTAATCAGGTCACCATAATAAGAAGCAAACTCCCTCTGTGCGCTCTTTTTCCTGCCCGAGACCTTCATGAATAATTGGACCGGAGGAGGGGCAGAGGGGGGTGGATGGAGGAGGTGGTTTGAAGTTGTCCATTTTAAGATCATGCAGAAATTTATTGTACAAACACAGCAAAAAACAGACTATAGTTTGAAGCCACAGTGTGTAACTTTTGAGTTTTTGGGGGCAGAGTTGGCATGTTTCCCTTGTGTCTGGGTGGGTTTACTTCCACTTAGAACATGCACAATAGGTCAAATCCTCCAGCTAAGGTAATCCCGAGGCTCCTGACAGGTTCAGCAGCAGAGAAGGATGGGTCAAATGCAGAAGACAAATTCCTTATTCCCACAAAAAGTGTACTTTAAATGGCACTGTAGTGATTTATTATGTTAAAAAACATGAAAAAATGTAATTTTAAACAGTTTGCAGTGGTCTAAAGTTATTCCTTCTTTACCATAAGTATAATTCACAGTGAAAATATAATACAGCATTCAGAGGCCAGAGCAGAGTTTTGCTGTGGAAGTTAAAGGGGAACTCTGACACATTTGAAGCTAAAGTCCATTGCTAGAAGTGGTCGAATACTGTCAGAAGCCGAAGAATGGCACAGATCAGTGTTGCCTCAGTGGAGATCTCACTGTGGTAGTGACTCTGTCAAGGCAACAAATTAGCGTAGTGGTTTGGACAAGGTCTTAACTTCCATGTAAAGCTCCAATTTGCTTCACACTTAAGAAGCTTAACACCACTTTAACCCATCTTACAACAGCCACGAGTCTAACAAAGAAAATGCTCTGCCTGGTTCACTCATTAGTGTCTGGAAATGTTAGAAAACAACTATATCAGCAGCCTTACACTTACCTTTGTTGATTTCCCACTGCACATGCGAAAGCCCAAAAGACTCTACTGCCGCCAAGAAGCAACAAGTGAGGATCGACTACTGACTGTGAAGAAGAAGAGAAACTGAAAGTTGTTGAAAGAAAATGGTTCGCGAATGTATTTTTAGCATGTTTCAAAAATATAATTCGTTCGTAAATAAATGGGATTAGAAACGACATCGGCAGTCGACTCTTTTGGGCTTTCACATGCGCAGTGGGAAATCAACAGAGGTAAGTGTAAGGCTGCTTATAAAGTTGTTTTATAACACTAATGAGTGAGCCAGGCGTTTTACATGGAAGTTAAGAACTTGCTCAAATCACTATGCTAGTTTGTTGTGTTGACAGGCTCACTACCACAGTGAGATCTCGAGGCAACACAATCTAGCAATTGTCTTTAGCTTCAAACTAACAAGAAATAGCACAGTACCTTCCTGATTGTCAGACAACAAAAGGCTGCAGCAGACATACAGTATTTTGACCTTGAGAGCTGCTTATACAAAACTGTATATCTGTACTGGGACAGACAAGACATGTTCTGCTCCTATACATGCAAAAAAAAAAAAGTGTACAGGCCCTTTAAGGTTAATTATATTATTATTTATTTTGCAGCCTCAACAAAAAAGGAGAAAAACCACCAGAGAGGAGCAGGTTGGGCTAAAATGACAGAACGCTGACTGAACATATGTCGTTTTGAACAGGAGGAGAAGTGACACAGAAATAACTCTGTGATCGGACACGCTCATGTACCTGCTACAGGTTACATGCGTTCATGTAATCTGGATGTGGATTCTCATGACTCTTGGCATAATTCGATATTGTGTCAGATTCTGCTGACTTTGTGTAACTTGCATCATGAGCTGTACGACCAGATGTTTAAGGGCCCATATTACTCTATTTTCTGATCTACTGTGTATTACAATGTTGCTTCCTCATCACAAACAGACTTGGAGTTGTGCTTTGTTTCATTCACACATGTTTAACACACAAACACTGCATTTTTAGTAGTGCTGTCGATCACTTAAAATATTTAATAGCGATTAATCTCATGAATGTCATCGTTAACTCCTGATTAATCGCAAATGAATCATACATTATTCTTTGAATAATCATTTTGATACTCTTATCAAAAGACTTTGCGTAAATGTTTTTTTTTTTTTGTGTTTGTGGCCGTGTTTGTCGCCCCAACACTGCTGCACTAAGGGCGAATGGCCTCACACGGTGCTGTTTGTTTACATGTGGCGCATTAGCAGAGAAAATAAGTCCAGTGGCAGAAATATATATTAAATAGTGAGACAGATATGAAGCCTGCTGCGATATGCAGAGTTTATGGAAATAACAACAGCTCAGAGCAGTGATAACAGCCAGAGGACAGACGCTGCAGAACTTTTGTCTCTGTCACAGTCCTTATCGAAGCACGGATTCGCGTCCAACATTTATTGTTTTAAGGGATGTAATGATATCTAAATCTCTCTGTATGATATTTTCACCGTGTACATCTCAAGGTACGATATTTATTGCAATATTTTATGGAGGTTCACAAAACTGTGAATATGCTACTTTTTCCTCTAAAAATGCCTTCACAAGACTTAATCCAAAGAATGAAGATTTCAAAGTGCTCAGAACAGTTATTTCTTCATGTAGTCTGCACTGAAACAGAGCAAAGGATCATGGTCTATGTAGTTCATTCTGTTTTTTTAGCTAGTTCTGCTTCAGAACTATTCATTTAGCAAAGAGACTTGTGAGTTGATATATTGTGAGACCTTTGACGATACAATATCACGATATTTATATCACGATATTTTAGGTTATTGTTACACTCCTAGTAACATTATAACGTGTCTGAAAGTGCACAAGAGTTTTGCGTAATATAAGACCTTTTCATTGTTGCCATCATCACCTGCTCCTTATTAGAGCATCATTGGTGTTTCTTAACCCCACTTAACTCCACTGTGTTGTTTTCGCTTCGCTTCGCTCTGCATCGCTTAGGCCCTTTACATTATTCTTATCACCGCCCCCCCATACCCCTTGTGATGTTCTAAAACACTGTAAGTGGATTGGATCCCCCTCTCTCCTCTTGCAGTGGTCCAGGTACACGCTCCCATTATCCCCCTAATACTGCTCATCCATTGCGCCCCCTCTTTTAAAACTGATAGCTACATTTGTGCACTCCTCAGACGATCCCCTTCCTTAGCGCTCCCGGCATTACACGCGCCTTATCATAAATCTCATAGGCTAATGGGACAGCTGACCCTTCTCGCTTCGAACGCCCCACTCAGCACTTCACTACCAACATTCGTATGCTTAAAGAGCTAGTGTGGCAAACAATGGACTTATGCAAAAAGAGAAAAAAAAATACCCCGTAGAAGTGCGGACTGGGCATAACGTGGTTAATTAAAGTAGCTAGCCGTCTTGTGCGTATAGATTCTGTGACACTGAGCCCCCCCATTCTGCTAATGTGAGGTGGTATAATCTCAAACAACAAAGCTGAAAAGGGAAGTGGAGCCAGGGTCTGATTAGAATGGGCCAATGAAACAAGCTCATTATGTACACTTTAACAGTACCCATTTTACACCATTTTCTGATGTTATCATGTTGTTTCCTCATCAAAATATACTCAGAGTTGTGTTTTCTTTAAGACACAAACACACACACCCTGCTATTTGGACTATTTAGGCTGTATTTTTCTCTCAAACTGAAGACAATCTGTTTTACCTTGTGAAGTCACATGGTAATACAGGAAGTGCTCCATTGTGTTTTTAAACTATTCACTTTCACTAGAATCATTTGGATAATTTCAGCCTTGGAATTACCAATCTGTACTGAAAACAAAAGGTAAAAGGCAGCTGTTAACGTGAAAACTTACATAACATAAATATAACATAAACAAATATAAATATTTTCTTCGTCCCACTCCTTTCTGGGCGATTTTGTTGTTGTTATTTCTGTTATGATTTCACTAATGTCATATAGACCCTTTTAGTGTTCGTAAACAGTGATGACATAGGCTTAGTTGCGCACGCATTTTGACAACAGAAGTACGGCAGAACTCAGCACCTTGTCAAGTTCTACGAAAGGATTATCGTCAAAAGATCGCAAATATTTCCTCAACAAGCCTTTGACAAATGGTGTCCGACTGCCAGATCTTTGTGCAAAAAGGCTACGTTTACACGGAAAAGGTCTGAAGCAAAAATGCGAAAGTGTGTTTTTCATTCTCACTTTTATTTCATGTTTACACAACCGTTTTAGGTGGGGAATTCTGCTGCACACGTAGACACAAAATTTGCATTCTGCCGATGTAGTTTGCACGCCCAGAGCGTAGGTGGCAGCACCACCAAGACCACATGCTTCGTATAACCCTTCTGCTTCTCTACTTCCTCTTCTCCAGCGCATCATTTCAAAACAACATGGCGAAGTTTTCCATTTTCAACCATTTACACAGCGACAACAGGGTGGCGCGTTTTCAAGATTTCCACTCTGGAGGGCGTTTTTAGATTTTAAAGTTTTCAACCCCCCAAAACGCTGTTGCCGTCTAAACGATATGGACATCTGGCAAAATGGTTTGCTCTTTCCACCTGCTACTGATGTTGTGTAAACAGCCCCTAAAACTTTAAAACTTTAATGCATCGGTAGAATAGCGATTCTGACAACAGCACACAAAACAACCAGACATGATGGAAATGTTTTTATCTCCGTCTTCTTCTGTCCATGTTCAGTCTAAATGAATCCACTTCTATTGCTAAAATGCGTGTGCAGCTTTTTTTTTATCACTTCTGCCCTAAAAGGGTCTGCAGATAATATTTTGTTCCACTGTAAAATAATGTAAATTGCTTACTTGCCCAAAACTACATAAAATAAAAAAGAAACTAAAAATAACATGATTAATTAAAGTATCTAACTATCTTGAGTGTATAGATTCTGTGACATTGAGCCCCCCGTTCGGCTAATGTGGGGTGGTATAATCTCGAACAACAAAGCTCAAGAGGGAAGTGGAGCCAGGGTCAGACTGGAATGGGCCGATGAAACAGGCTCATTATCTACACTTATACAAAACAGTGCAGGCTGCAGTTAGCAACCGTGAGTCATCTCGGAAGAAAGGAAATAGATCACTGAATTCTTTCACTTTTGAATGTTTTTGTCCTTTTTTAAGGTAACAATATGGACAAAACTGTGAATGAAATTGTCTTTAGACGGTGGTTTTCACGATGGATGGGCTGGTAGTGGACCATGACATAAAGGGTCCATTTTACATTATTTTCTGAATATGTTTTACTGTAATGTTGTTTCCCATTTACAAACTGGAGTTGTGTTTTGTTTCATTCATCCATGTTTAACACACAAACCCTGCATATTTAGGCTAAGTTCTCTAAAACAACAACAAAAAAACACTGTTCCCTTTTCATCTTGCCATGCCATGTGTGCTCCACTGTGTTTTTAAACTCCATACATCTTCACTAGAGTCATTTGGAAGACTTGAGCCCTAAAATTTGCACTCTTTACTGAACTAAAGTTAAAAAGGAGCTGTTCACTTGAAAACTACCGCTTCATGACATCACAAGGTTGAACCGAGCATTTTGAGCTTTTATCTTGAAATTCCAGGGCTGAAATTATCCAAATGATTCTCGTGAAAGTGTATAGACTTTTCTTCTTGTATTACCACATGACATCACACTCACAGAGAGGCGTCTTTCCAGGACTACGGCCCTCGTTTATGGAGCAGCCGCCGGAGAACCTCAGGGATGCAGAGAATGTTAAGAGTAGGCTCAAAACCCACCTTTTTAACTTAGCTCTTGATAAAAATTTTATACTTTTATTTGCTTTTATAATACACATTTTATTAGGCATATCTTTAGGATTTAGGAGCCCTCTGCATCATGAGCAGATGTCAGCTGCGGCTGCCGGGGTCTGTCCCGTAGGTTCCTGGTGCTTATGGTGTTTGGGTCCCATCTTTCCCCTGGACCCTGTGTCCTGGTGGAGGGACGGTGCTTGGGCCTCATCTCTTCCCTGGGCCCTGCGGAGGTTCCTGGTGATGGCAGACGGCTCTGCTCCTGGCGTGGACAGCTCCTCTGATGGTGCAACTAGTTCATCTGTATTCAGCTTCACGTTTTACTTTGCGTAGTTTTATGTATTTAAGAATGTTCGTGTGAGTGTGTGTTTGGGTTGTTTGGTTGTGTGGGGATGGGTGGGTGGGTGGAAGAAAATGTCAGATTGTTTTTAATCACTGTAAAGCACTTTCCTGTATCAAAAACGCTTTATAAATAAACTTGGATTGATTGATTGATCACAAGGTGGAACAGGGTGTTTTCAGTTTGAGAGAAGAACCTAAATATGCAGGGTTTGTGTGTTAAACATGTGCGAATGAAACAAAACACAACTCCAGGTATGTTTATGATAAGGAAACAACATTATAACAGATCAGAAAAGAATGTAATCTGGGCCCTTTAACGTTTTTACATTTAGTACTTTACTGTTGTTGGAGCCAGAGACCTGAGATGAACTCTTTTTAAATGGTGCAGTGAAACTAGGACAGCGGTGTAAGGACACTCTAAGCAGTTTTGCCTTTTGTCCTATAGGAGGAGGCACTGATGCAGCACTCTGGTCCCGCTTTCAGTTAAAGGGCCCATATTACACCATTTTCTGATCTGTTATAATGTTGTTTCCTCATCACAAACATGTTTGTTTCATTCACACATGTTTAACACACAAACGCTGCATTTTTAGGCTGAGGTTCTCTCTCAATTTTATTATAGCCAAAGGAACAATATTTCCACTGAAACAAACTCTTCCAACCCAAATAAAAGCCAGCAAGACCGCCCACATCAATAAACCCAATCAAATTGAAAGAAAAACACATTATTTTTGTCTATTGTTGACTAAAAAGTTATATACTGTGGCTTTAAAGGGCCCACATTACACTATTTTGTAATCTATGTTATAATTTCCTCATCACAAACAGACCTAGAGTTGTGTTTTGTTTCATTCACACATGTTAAACGCACAAACCCTGCAAATTTAAGCTGAGGTTCTCTCTCAAACTGAAACAAATACAGGAAGTGCTCCACTGTGTTTTTAAACTCCATACACCTTCACTAGAATAATCTGGATAAGTTCAGTTTTGGAATTTCCAATATCTACTAAAGAAAAGGTCAAGGTTTACTGCACAAAGCTTAAGATATAAACCCTTAAATCTATTAGAAAATGGCTTAAATGTAGTGAAATTATCTTTACTTGACAAGATATCTTAAAATAAACAACCTCTAGACTAGAATTCAGCAGTGTCAGAACTAGTAAGTAGATAATAAATCTGAAAAGAAGATGAATAACATGATAGAAGTTTTAAAATCTTGGTCAGATCAGAGAAATTTGCAATTTAGATGGTAACTTGAAAACTCCCACAGCACCTTTTGCAGCACTTTTGATGAATAAAGGGTTGCTCAAACTCAAATGTGAATGAAACAAAACACAACTCCACTCATTCAAACACAAAATAGCATAATTTGAGCCCTTTTAAAGACACATATTGTGAAAAATTATGCATTTTTAACCATATTGGAGCATTGTTACCTCATCAAAAACATACCTGAGTTTCTTGACAAAAAAAAAAAGACGACAAAATATACAATACTAATTTTGGTGTACTTTTATGTAATTCAAAACCTGGAGTGAACTCTTCAGCAGGTCTATGGAGGTTATAGAAACATCACAAATCTTCTCTTCTCGTCCACAACAGCCTTAAAAATAGTCACTAGCTCAGTTTTAGTTGAATATGAAAACTGCAGAGCTCAGACTGTGTTACTTCCTCATACACAAAGATCGGGTATCATATATAAAGAGTATCAGAGTGTGGAGATGTGTGAAGAGCTCCGGCGGTGAACACAGACTAAAGACACAAGTGCTGCACGCAAGAAGTTAAGGTGCAAAAACATCTCTCCATCTTCTGATAGACTTCACGACATGACAGTTTGCGTCGCATGTCATTTCTAACAACATGCCTACGTCATCTAAGCAGAAAAGTGAAATCTGCACTTAAAAATCTGTGGCCAAGGGAGCACTGGAAAAATGATTCAAGCATGTAACACATTAATGTTTTGTTCAAGTGGTGGTGATGTTGATTTGAGAACATTTTGTGTGAATGGGGAGATCAAAGCTACTGCTTTTGAAATAAGAAAAAAGTGTTCAATTGGCAAAGATTTCCAGTGAGAAAAAGGCTGTATGAAATGGCATATAAATCATTAAAAGAGTTCATCTGACTATAATTACTGTCAGTGAATTACAGAAAACCACAAACCAGAACTCTTTGTTTTTTAACTAATACTAGGGGTGGGATGAGATAAGCCACCATTATAATAAATAAATGGCGGTGTTCAGTTCACAGTTTACATTTGGCCTTTACATTTTTTTAAATATATTTTACTAACTGCTTTTGCAGTAATTTTTGCACTACGGCTTCTCAAAATATTAATGCACCAGCGTTCTATGGAATCAATTTTGTGTCAAAATGTTCAAAGAAAACCTTTCAAAAGCAAAATACCAAAAAAAAAGTTAACTCAAGTAAAATAAATAAAAATGCAATCAAATTATTTGTGTAATCGTGTAAAATGAGGTAGCTGTCTTTGCCTATTTTTTTTTTTTTTTTTTTGCTTCTCTTTTTTCAGTTTTGTTTGACCCCTATGAACTAACATCAAGGACCATGTTGTCCACCCTCCTGTGGGCTCACCACCTGCAGAGGGGTTCATAGGGGGGGTCAGGTGCTATGAGTATTGGGCAGCACGCTGCCCCCGCGACCCAGCCGGATTAAGCGGGAGAAGATGGATGGATGGATGGATGTTTGAATCTCATGAGATGGTCCTGGGAGATCTTGTCCCATCTCTAACTAATACCCAATATTTGCAATCTATAAATCACCAAGGCCCTCATATTTGTTTCTACATGTTATACACATACAGAAGACATCAAATATATGAAGTAAGGCATGTGGAATTATGTAGTAAAAAAGTATAGCAAATAATGTATATATTGCAATACCAAGTGATGGTAATGTCAGGAAAAAGGAACACGAGAAAATAGCACTCGGGGCCGTGACCCCCAAACTGACCCCAACAGACATCTCAGTCCAGAAAAGCGCAGTATTAGGAACAGCAAAGATCAATCGATCAAAGTTTATTTATAGAGCGCTTTTCATACAAAAAAATGCAACACAAAGCTCTGAAGATACTGCGCAGAAGGTAAGGTAACTTTATTTCTATAGCGCTTTACACAGACACATGTCCCCAGAGACGCTTTACACAGCATTATTAACAGAGCATTCTTCATTCACTCCAGACCCGGTGGTGGTAGACTACTGTTGTAGCCACAGCTTCCCAGGGACAGACAGATGGAGGCGCAAACTCTCAAGCTCCCAGGCGTATGGTAGAGGACCTGAGCTGATGAAGGTGAGAGACCAACCACCGTGGAAGGTGAGGAACACTTTTTTTTTATATACCTCTTCGAAAACATACCTGGAGTTGTGTTTTGTCTCATTCAAACATGTCTGAATAACCCTCCAAAGCCCAAAATGCTCTGTTCCACCCTGTGATCTCATGAAGTGTGTAGTTTAAGTTAACAGCTACCTTTATTTT
Organism: Odontamblyopus rebecca; assembly: GCA_030686955.1. Classification (NCBI taxonomy): domain Eukaryota; kingdom Metazoa; phylum Chordata; class Actinopteri; order Gobiiformes; family Gobiidae; genus Odontamblyopus; species Odontamblyopus rebecca. Next base: position 13,893,848 of record CM060664.1, read on the forward strand.
TTATTTTTAGTTCAGTGAAGATGGACTATTCCAGATCTGAAATCATCCAGATGATTCTAGTTAAGGTGTATGGAGCTTAAAAACACAATGGAGCACTTTCTGTATTACCACATGACACCACAAGGCGGAACAGGAGTGTTTTCAGTTTGAGAGAAGAGCTCAGCCTAAATATGTTGTAGGTTTGTGTATTAAACATGTGTGTATGAAACAAAACACAACTCCAGGTCTGTTTGTGATGAGGAAACATTAGAACATGTCAGAATAGTGGAATATGGGGTCTTTAAATAAAACAAACACTGAAACTGCAGAAGTCCTGTGCACCATCAGAGCCAGAACACCACAGTTTGAGAAACCCTACCATAAGATTCATTCTAACAGAGTCCTGTAAGTGTGTGGCTTTTATCAGCTATACTGTGGAGTTCACTAAAGTCAAGTTTTGTTCGGAGAATGAGAGTGAGAATATATTCACAGCGGGCCCCAGAGGACACCAGCAGAGATGTGTCTATCACTGAACAGACTGCTAAAAGCGAACTCCGTCACTGCCCTCTGCTCATGCATGGCTAAAGGGATGTGGCTTTACCCTTCGCTGGAGTCAAAAACAACTCCTACAGTAATCAAGTTTATACATACAGAGAAAAGCCGGCTCATAAATACAGATATGAAACCAGAAGCAGGAATGAAAATAGTGTCGCCTGTTCATTGATTACACTCTGGATGCAGATTTTGTTCTATAATAATGCAGTTTTACAGATTACTTACTTACAGATTACAGATTTGTCATCAGTTTTCCTTGAGGTTGTGGCACTAACTGTAGGCATGCTCTGTCTGAGGCTGTTAGGTTTTAATCTGAGTTTTATTTTAACACAGTTTGACTAGAAAGAGTTGACTGAGTTGGAACTACTACAGGTGAGCTGATGTGTGGTGTTAAACAAGTGCAAGTAAACCAGGACTAAATCGGGTCTATTTCAGGTCTAAACCAGGTCTAAACTAGGGCTCAACCAGGTCTAAACCAGGACTAAACCAGGTCTAAACAAGGGCTAAAATAGATCTATATCAGTTCTAAACCAGAGAAGTATAAATTGCATTTGTTTAGCCTAAATCCAGAAGGCTGCGTTTCTGTATTTTCTCTCAGATTTTACACAGATCCACACGAGAGTCGAAATGGACAATGTTACACGCTTTTTTCACAATTTTATTTATCCAACCATCCCAACCCGGGTATGTCTAGTTACATTTTTTGTTGAAAATCAAACTCTTAAACAGGACCATGAACGCTTGTATTGTTCACAGGCTCTTGAGAATGTGCTGTTTAAATACATTTTGTTTTTGTATTTCTTTTTTCAGACTAACTTTTTCGGCTGTGTTTGTTAATGTGTACATTGTGTCACCATGGCAAATACTCACCATATACATGCATGTAGAACACCCCCAGCGTGATGTTATTTTCTCTACATGGGGTTCCGAGCCATGAAAAGTTCGAACTGTTGCTGTCTTAAATTTTTCTTTAAATGAATGGAAACAAATGATGGCTCAGCTGCAGAAACTTCAGCTCAGTGGTTTTTAATCACATCACAGCCTCACAGTGTTCAAAAAGTGCAGGATGCAGGAGAGAGAGAGAAAACATCAAGTATTTACAACAGGACAGAAAGATGAATGAATGAGGGAAGCTTCCCTTAAATACCCCTTTGCCCCACCCCTTGGTTGACTAATTAACAAATCATAGGGTTTAAGCTTTAACTTAGCAAAACTGTAGCCAGCCTGGTGCCACCTAGTGCCTCCGCTCAATTTCATTTCTCTCCATTGACTAGGTCAGGAATCAGAATACACTCGGCAGTTTGCAAGAACCCCGGAAGTTGTAGTTGGTGCACCGGCCAATCAGCGAAGCGGTGTGTTGGCCAGAACCAACCCGAGTTGCGATAGCAGACTGCAGACGCTATCCTCCTTTGGACTTTATTTGACAAATAATAACTTTGCATTTTTTATCGTACCTGTAATTCACCTCGTCAATGCTCACTGACAGACATGTTCAGCCTCTGCTTTGTTTGCTGCAAGTACTTGGACACCACTGAGCGTTCTGGCGCACAACATACGTCACCACCAAATCGCAGCGATTCAGTAAATCAAAAAAGTACCCGCCTACTGTCGAGTGAACGAATCCTAATGCTGCGAGGTCAGACGGTTTCCACGAAGTGAAACTGGCTGATGAATCAGGTTAGCAAAACTGTACTTATAACCATACGGCATAAATAGTGTATTAACATGATCAAAATTACCCATATAACCCTCCATATGGCTATTACTTTATAAATTCATAAACTCAATAAATCAGGGAATAAACACACAAATGATCAATAATGGTTTGGGCCATGGTCACATGACGTCCAAAAGCGCACCACCAAGTGCTATTTATAGTGCCACCAGGAAGTGCTCTGGTTTGGCTCGTGGACATCCATGCCGTGGACCCACAGTGGACCAGAGAGCAGCGTGAAGATGGCAGTAAGAACCACATGGGTGCATAGACATCGAGTGTACACCCCAAACACACGAAGGGGGAGTAGAGTCCAAACAGTGGGGAAATAGTTTGTAGAGAACCGGGGGACACATGTGCAGACCTGTGGGGAAACTGTTTACCGGAGATTGGCCGCGGTGCGCTCAGGTCAGAGAAAGACACGCCGGTCGGAGAATGACGGCACAACTATGGGCGCTCCGTCAGCGTCAAATACAAACTAAACCAATAAACATGAAGCTGTAACCCATGAACAGAAACATTTTACACAATAGTCCAGTTTAAATGACTGTTTATTCCTTTTTCAACATTTGATTTATTACTACAGGAACCACCACTATAAATATCCGTCTGTGGATGTAGTGAGTCTAGTGAGTGAATTGCATCACAGTATTTATTAATAATATAACTTTGCAACTTTCTGCATGTCAAGGTTCAAGGTTATTTTTCTCCACAGACTTTTCGAAAAATTCAAATAAGACTTTACAGGAGAGGTATGCTAATCAGTGATGAGGTGCCCAATGATGCCAGTCTATTTTTAATCCCAAAAACAAATTTAAAACCTTTAATTCTTAATTCTAAATGTTTGTATTTCCATGGAAACAAGCAGAAGCCCATGGTGAATATGGTCTGTGGAGCTGAAAACACAGTTAGTTTTATCTACAAAACTGAAAAAACAAAACATGCCTTGTAGCAGCCGATAATGTAATAATGGCCAATAATGTAATAACTGCCTATAACGTAATGATTTTTAATGTAATAAAGCCAATAATGTAATAACTTGCCAGTAATGTAAGAAAATGTCTGAAACAATAATGTAATAACCTGATGCCAGGTGTTCATTATTTGAGAATACTCACATTTAGATTTCATTGTACTCTTTATATGTGGGTAATACTTTGAATATGCAAACATATACATGTATAACAGTAGACACTGTAGAAACATACTAAGAGAAAGCGTAAGTCCATTGTGTAAGTGATCAGGTATTTAAGCAGCTCTTTGAAAGAGACAAAAGTAACAATATATCTCAAAGTGTGACACTTTAAATTCAATTAATAAATCTTAAAGGAATAAAGGAACAGCATGTAAGTTTGTGGCCAAAGCTGGTACTGCGATCATGCATGAAATACTGCAGAGCAGAGTATCTCCTCCACCAGACAAGAGGTCACCAGCTCGGCTGCAGAAATCAGATAGGTGGAGGGTCAAAACACATATTATACACACAATGACAACAAAATATAAGCTGAGGGCTGCAGTTTATATGGGAAAGGGAATATTCAGGCTGGATTACTGTTGTCAGTGATAAAAGTATTTGAAATTATCATGATTCCTCAATGTCTGTGACCAGTTCTTTTAACAGCTATTTGAAAGAGACAATAGTAACAATACATTCTAATGTAGTGTGACACTTTTAATTTAATAAATAAATCTTTGATTAAGTGATATAGAAGAAATTATTACATTAGTGGTTGCAGTTATTTCATTTTAAAGATTTTTTTTCATTAAACTAGCCAATAATGTAATAACTAGCTAATAATGTAATGTGTTATTACATTATTGGCATCAGGTTATTACATTGTTTCAGACATTTTCTTACATTTTCTTACATTACATTATTGGTTTTATTACATTAAAAATTGTTACATTATAGGCAGTTATTACATTATTGGCCATTATTACATTATCGGCTGCTACATGCCTTTATTTAATTCTATCCATCCATCTTCTCCCACTTAATCCAGCTGGGTCACGGGGGCATCTTGCTGCCCAATCGTCATTGCACCTGACCCACCCTATGAACGCCTCTGCGGGTGGTGAGCCCACAGGAAGGTGCTGCATGTTTTGGGTTGATGGGGGAAACCAGAGTGGCCGGAGGAAACCCATCCAGACACGGGGAGAACATGCAAACTCCACACAGAAAGGCCCGGGTGACCCGGGATCAAACCCGCAACCTTCTTGCTGTGAGGCATGAGTGTTGCCACTCAGCCACCATCCATCCATCTTCTCCCGCTTAATCCGGCTGGGTCGCGGGGGGATGGCAGCCACCGTGCCGCATATTTAATTCTATATTTTGGCTAAAAGTGACATACTGTGGCTTTAAATTATGTAGTTGAGTTTTCAAACTTAACAGGATTTGTTTTGCTGAAAAATGTATTTTACACTGCAAATACTTAATTGGTTCAGTCAATGTAGTTCAGGCTATTTTCAATTAACAAAGGACTTTATTTATTTATATTGTTTATTTCCTGTGCAGTCTCCCTCAGACACTGTAGCTCACTGTAAACTTACATTTGTGCTGCTGTTTCCATGTTGTCTGTGAAAGTGAAATGTCAGAGAGGACACAGGCCAGTGGCTAAAGCAGCTCCTGATTCACTTTGCTGACCTTCTTTGAGCCTCGGACAGAGCCCTGGTCTAATGCTCTGTGACATACAGGTCCTCATCATCAGAGCCGGTCCATCAGTGAGCTCAGTGTACTGTCTTATGGGCTCAGATATAGATTTTTTATATGTTTCTACATGGCTTGCTTAATTAATTGACTTAATTTCATAGGTTAATGTATAAACCCCCCATCAGAAGTGGGCTTCTCCAGACCTTGACTTAAAGATTCTCAGAGTGTCTTTTTGACCGTTTGCCTTCATTGCTTGTTGGCTGAGTGTCTAGCGCTCCCTCACAGGTTTAGGTTAACTACTCTAAAAGGAGTTCGTACCAGTAAAACCAGCTTTAACAACTTTAAGCCAAAACAAGAACAACAGGTTAAATCTCCGGCTCAGGCACATCCGACCAACTGAGCTCCAGGCAGAGACTGCAGTCCACTGCTTCAGACAGTTCCCTTGACAGCACTGAAGCCTGTGTCAAACGCAGATGACACACCTCACCTTAAAGGGACAGTATGTAACATTTCAGAGGTGGCACATCACCTGCTTGATTCAATGGGAAAAAAGTTAAAACTTACTTTGGAATATTTTCCATGGAGATGGAAAATATACTATACTATACTATTACAATTTATTATATATAATACAATTATATATTTATGGCCATACAAGCAGGTGGAGAACCTTTTACGGGCCAAAGAAGAGTCAGGTTTGTGGAGAATGCAGGTTTTTCACTGCAATAAACATAACCAAAGTGAACAAAACATACTCTTTTATTACACATAACATTAAAACTAATTGTAAGTCAATTAATTCATTCAGTCAATTAAAATACTGTCTAATACATTACTAAATACTAAATACTCATAAATACAATACTAAATACAACACTAAATACAATCAATCAATTAAATACTGTCCCACTTTAAATGTGTAATGTTTTTAAATCTTACTAATTTGTTTATGTTGTTGTAAGGCGACCTTGGGTGTCCAGAAAGGTGCCTAATAAATCAAATGTATTTTTATTATTACATACTCTTTTATTTTTTGCCTTAAAAGTTACATCCTGTGGCTTTAAAAACCTTAACATTGAAATTAGGACTAAACTGAAACTAAACCAGGACGAGGCAAGGAAAAACCAAGTCTACACCATAACCAGGACCACTCTAAGCCCCGAGTGAAAACACTAGGGGTGTAACGATATCCAAGTCTCACGATACGATATTGTCACGTTATGAACCTCATGGTACGATATTTATTGCAATATTGTGGGAAAGTTCACGATATTACGATATTCTACATAACAAGACTGGCATTATAAAATGCTTTGACCAGTCATTTGGTACAACATTTATTGTCAGTTGGGATGGAACAATATCCAAATCTCTCTGTACAATATTTTCAGCATATACATCTCACGATACGATATTTATTGCAATATTTTGTGGTGAATCTGCTCCTTTTTCCTCTAAAAATGCCTTCACATGACTTAATCCAAAGAATGAAGATTTCAAAGTGCTTAGAACAGTGATTTGTTCATGTAGTCTGCACTGAAACGGAGCAAAGGATCATGGTCTATGTAGTTCCCTCTGTTTTTTAGCTATTTCTGCATCTATTCATTTAAGCAAGACTTGAGATTCGAGATGTTGTGATGGTCCACGATATTACTGTGAGACCTTTAATGATATGATATCACTATATTTCGGTTATTGTTAGATCCCCAGAAAACCGTTAATATCGTATGAATTCAAAGTGCTTTTATGTTGCATTCAGTTTCTTAAAACACTACAGTGTCTACCGTTGTTTTTCTCCTACTGCATGAGCCAGAACAAAGTAAAAGTTCAAACTGACTCCATGCATCAAAGCGGCCCACAGGTGGACTGTTGTAGCTCCCCTCAAAGAAACTAAACAGAGCCATTTGTCCTTTAGCTCTGTAAAAACACTGTGTAAGGAGGCCAAATGAGAGGCATTGTTGGGCGTGATGATAATGTCCTCTCTTTTATTGAGCTGTGCAGAATCCCTGAGCAAGGAGAAACACTGGGCCCTGTACCCTTGATACATTTTTAATGAGGCCGTGTTTGTTGCGGGCTCTAGCTATTTCAGGAGGGTTTTCACAGTCAACAGCAGCTTTTGTTGTTTAGCTCTGAGGAAGGACTGCTTTTTCCTCCCTCTGTAGTAATAAATGTCATTGAGAGATTATTGTTGGATCAGAGACGAGGAGATGGACAGTGAAAGCTGGATTGGCTTTCAACATCCCACTGGCGACAGCTGAACTTTAAAAGTGCAACTTCTCTGGTGGAGGGTCTGTCAAAGGCTTTTCCCCGTGGAGGTGTTATTGTTTTGTCTGAAATGTTTCACAGTATGGCATTAAACTTTTATATCTTCATGGAGACCAAAACAGGCTAAGCTCATAGTCAAAATGCCTGTTTTTTATAGGTATCTTTGAGCTATAAAGCCACCTGTAACTGAATAAATATAGATAGATCTGTTTAATGTGATACTGTGGAACATTTCAAGCAATGCAATGACATCTCCATAGAAACAAGACAGAGACAGACCCCCGACAGAAAAGTGACATAGTGCAGACTCTTCAGAGGTTCTAAACATGTTATGATGGTTTTCTCTCCTGATTTGTTTACTCTGAGTTGTGTGTTGAGTGATTTATCCATCCATCCATTTTCTTCTACCTATCTGGAGCCAAATCGTGGGGGCAGCAGTCTAAGCAGGGACTCCCATACTTCCCTCACCCCAGACACTTCCTCCAGCTCCTTCTGGGAAACCCTAAGGCGTTCCCAGGCCAGCCGAGAGACAAAGTCCCTCCAGCGTGTCTGGAGTCTCCTTCCGGTGGGACATGCCCAGAACACCTCCTGAAGGAACTATCCAGGAGGCATCAGAACAGCTGCTCCTCTCAATGTGGAGGAGTAGCAACTCTACTCTGAGCTCCTCCCATGTGACCGAGCTCCTCACCCTGTCTCTAAGGGAGCATTATCCGGCCACTCTGCGGAGGAAACTCATTTCGACCAATCTCATCCTTTCGGTCATTACCAAAAGCAACAACAAAATAAAAACTGCTAACCCTGTCGTTTAGATCTGTGCAAACATGTTCTGAAATGTGATTCTTGTGTGAGTTGGTCAGTGCATATTTCAGAGTGACTGTCAGTTCTTGTGGACGTGTTAAAAAGTCCTATATTATGCAGAATAACTCATGTGAGCTTTAAGATATGTTTTAATGTTGTCATGAAAACATCCACACGTTTAATACACAAATCCTGCATATTTACCACTGTGTTTTAAACTCCATACACCATTTGGATGATTTCAATCTTGTTATTGCCAATCTGTATTGAACAAAAGGTAAAAAGTGGCTGTGAACGTAAAAACTACAACTTTATGACATCATAAGGTGGAACAGAGCATTTTGGGCTTTGGAGATGTGGACAGATAATAAAGGTTTATTCAAATGTATGAATTAGGGAAGTAACAATAACTGAAATATGGTAATATCGTATTGTCAAATGTCTCACAATAATATCGCAGACCATCACAATATATCGAATTACAAATCTCTTTGCTTAAATGAATAGTTCTGTTACAGAAATAGCTAAATAAAACAGAGGGAACTACATAGACCATGATCCTTTGCTCCGTTTCAGTGCAGACAATATGAAGAAATAACTGTTCTAAGCACTTTGAAATCTTCATTCTTTGGATTAAGTCTTGTGAAGGCATTTTTAGAGGAAAAAGTCTCCATAAAATATTGCAATAAATATTGTACCGTGAGGTTCATACTGTGATGATATTGTATTGTAAGACTTGGATATCATTACACCCCTTGTATGAATGAAACAAAACACAACTCCGGGTCTGTTTTTGATGAAGCAACAACATTCTAACATGACTCAATGCATCTGCCATCTCTTTCACACATAGAAAACATGGTTGCAACATCTTGCTCAAGGGCACAACAACTGTATGAACAAGCAAAATAGTGTTTTTTTAGCGTCTCTCCGTCAGCACCGCAGTTCCATATGCTGCAGATCAGTGATGTATGGTTAAATATGCTATCCTGGGTATTTAAAGAAAGATTTGAAGCGATTACCAGCTCTTTATCCGTATCTATATTTCATGAGCTCCGTAGGGAGAGCTGCTTGCACACTAAATCAGCAGCACAGACTTTTACAGGGCTGTGTATGAGTGGTGTCCCTGTGTGTCGAATATGGAGCTGTCCAGACACAAACCTCCAGCTGTGCCTCTGATTGGAACCAGTCCTCCAATTCATTGTCGATTTAACCTTTAAAGATACTCACGCAATACTGTGTTTTATACAGAAGAGGGCGGGGAGGAGGAAGAAGACCAGAAGTGTGAACGAGATGTGATAAAAATGTCTGTCTAACAAACTGGAGCCTGTTATTATCACCATTTCTTTATTGCAGATTAATTGCAGGTCCATATAAACAAATAGAAAAAAGGAGAAAATGCATAGTTAATAAAAGATGGAGGTAGTACAACTTTTAAAGAAATTGTGCTTTTCAGACTACTTTTCATAGGGGGGGTACTATGAGTATTGGGCAGCAAGCTGCCCCCGTGACCCAGCTGGATTAAGCGGGAGAAGATGGATGGATGGAGACTACTTTTCTAGCAGTATACTTCAACCCCTACCTGAGTAGTAATTTTAGTTAAGTAACAGTAGTCTAGTCTAAAATTTGATCCTTTTCCCAATATGAGTAAGTCTACAAGTGACAAAAGCTTTACATTTATATTATTATATCATATAGTATATTATTTAATGTCTTGTCCTTCAAATCAAAATTACTTAAAAATAAATTACTTACTTCACTTGTACTTTTCCCAAATACTTTTTTTTTTGCTGTTCGAGTAATTTCTATTTTTACCTCTTCTTTGTTCTACTTGAGAAATATTATTTTGAAGTAATGTTAAATGATTAAAGGTGCTGTACCTCCACTTAATTAATTTAGTTAAGGCTAAAGCTGAAGGAGGGCCTCCTCCTGCTTGTTTCTATGGAAACAAGCAGGAGGTTCCCTGGGCTATAATCTTCTACACTATGACATATCTCCATGGAGAAAGTATGTTTTTTTTTCTTTCTATTTCCACAGAATCGTACAGCGTCCCACCTCCATAAAGTTACATGCTGTACTACATACTTTATACTCCACACTTTATACTAGACACATTATACTCCACACTTTTTACTCCACACCTTATACTATACACCAGAGGTCTTTAATTGGTGAGGCCCACCTTGCTTGGGGTGCCAAAGTGCCACAGTGGAGGCACAACACGTGCCAAAAAAGTAACAGCCCACATCTGTACACTTCTGCAGCAGTATTGATATGGGTAGCTGTAAATTTTTTTTAAATTCTATCTCAACAGAAAGCAGCAGCGAAGGAGGGGACAGGACCCAGCAAAAAACATAGGAAATATGATCCTGATTATTTATAGTTTGGTTTCCCCTGGTTGGGTTCTGACACTGCACCTCTGCCACAAAGATCATGTGACCAGCGGGAGCAGCTCTGGCTCATGGTTCGGTACCTCGGCGTGAGAAGCACTTTCCCTGGGAAAGCCCTCCGCAGATCACTCAGAACAAGATATAATGAACCAGACTGGATTTGCACTTCTGTCTGGATGCTTTACACCACCTTAAAACCAGCCACAGCCCTTGAGCATGGAGAACTGAAGTAACCTGCCTGAAGCTATATTCCACTGCACATTCTCGCTTTCCCCACACGGAACCAGTGCTCAGACCCAGTCCACTGCACTGGTCTTACTCGTCCCCGTCTGGAGCCAACACATGGAGGACGGAGCCTTCGGACCGATTTCATCAACGCGCTCGGAGGCACAAGATCAAGAAATAGCACCCCTGGCCTGTTCAGCAGTAGTGCTTAATCTAAGGCTCAGACACGCACTGATTTCAGCATCAGGTGTCATCAGCGGGAGCGTTGGCACCGATTACAAATGCTAAGTATGTTCTGTTGATTTGGATCGGCCCACTGATGTTCAGTGATGTTAAAAATCACCTCAGTTAGGCCTTCATGAACTTGGAAATTATTTGCTAATGGAATTTTGGGGGAGGCTCGACTGTCTTTACCTACTCTAAGGGGAGGCTCACATTCACATGAAAACAGACATGAAAACCCCTGCTCTGCACCTTAAACTCCAGACTTTATACTCCACCTCTTATATTCCACATCTTATAATCTACACCTTATACTCCACACAGTTTCACTGTTTGTAGAAACAAATTAGACTGAATGATTTTGCTTTACTCTTTAAAAGTCAGTACCTTGGATGAAAGCCAAAGAGACAAATTTCAGAGCCAGACAATTTTATCCAATCAATGATGTAATTGGATGAGAACTATGTGAAAGCAACTACCTGTGACCATCCCAGACAGTTATTTCTGAGTGAAAAAGGAAGAATGTGCAGGGCTAACAGTTGTACAGTTGGTGTACAGGGACTTTAAGACACGTCCGTACTATAATATCTTTATCACTATGTACTAAAGTTTTATAATCTAATGTAATAAGGTAGTCTACTCAAAAATCAAATCTAAAACCAACAGCAGAGCGCTCCATCTAGAGTCCATAGTTTTTCTGTTACAGTGAATGCCCTGAAGTGCCTCTCCTGTGTTTATAGCGTCTCGCACGATTGAGTACGTTTGAATGAACTTATTGTTTGAACAAAAATATTGCCTTTGTGGTTTGTCAAATGCATTGGACTTCCAAAAGACGTACTCATTTATTGGCACTGAAATATTCGGACACTTAAAAAACCCTGTACTGTCATTGGCTCAGTGGTTAAAGTGTTTGCCCACCAACCATTGAATCGCTAGTTTGACCTCAGTTCGGATCAGGGCATGATATATATCCTCTTGGGGCCCAAAGAAAAAAAGTGTATTGCAATATATTTTTTTGTGATTTTGTGTTTATTTTGAGGTAAATAAACACCTTAGGAGTTACACACACACACAAAGCTGAACTGCAAAGTATCGTATTTTCTATGTAAAGTAGTATCCCAAACTTCTCAAAAGCGCCGCACATCGACTATAATGAGGAACTACCTAACGTGGCTATAGGTTTACGGTAGCGATCTATTGACGTATTTGTCGCTGCAGAGGGTCTTGGTACACCAAACCGAATACATAAAACATTTTTATTTGCTTCTCTAAACAAAGCAGTAAAATCCATTCTGGAATGCAATCTCTAATGATGCCCTTGATCACGCGGCGCTGTTCAGGGGGAGCTGATTGATTGGCTTTCTTTGCATTACTTCACTTGGCTCCATAACTGACAGACATTAAATATACACTGCATACAGAAGGCACTGGAGCTAATCACTCATATGTCCTTGTGTAGAACATAGCCTGGTGTTATTAGAGCACCTGAGATGTATAGCGAGTATGTGAGGGATAGGTAGGTAGGTTTAAGGCAATGGAATATGGAAATACGCTAAATTAAGTTTGTTTAAAGGCGTTGTGCCTGAGTTTTACTGACTAAAAATGTGAAAACTGGTTTATTTTAAATGGTTTGCAGTGGTTCAAAGTTATCCCTCACTTACATCGAATAAAGTAAAATCTGTGATCTATGAAATTTGAGTAAACTTCAGTTGCCAAGTAATATTGTCTGCCATTGGAAGACTTTTTATATAAAATAAGAAAAAAAACAAACATCTTGTCCAGACCTTATAATGCTCATCTAGAGACAGGAATATCCCATGTCCCTTTAAAGTAAACTTTTAACAATGCCATATCAAAAGAAAGAAATCGATTCTGAGGGATTACACAGACAATTCCACATCAAATTAATTATTACAAATGATTAAATTTAAGATGTAAAATATGAAATATGTTGACCTTAAAGGGACAGTTTGGAATTTTGGACATAGGGTCTCATTTCCTCATGAGCCAGAGTGTTGGAGACGTGTGGAGACACGTTTTAAAATCTTCCATCCAGTCCTTGTATTTGCAGAGGTTGCTGGTGCTAGGCTAGTGCATGTCAATGGCCATAGTTCATTTGCCACTAAAAACAGTCTTACCCACTCCACAGAGCACCCGAGGCAAAACTATTATAACTCCAGACTGTCCCTGTAAGTGTCTGTGGTGATAGAATATTGTCTGAATTAAAATTAACCTTGCATCACATGAATTGTCACATGTTGAGGGACTATTTTCTCATATATCAGTCTGCCGCTGCAGAGCTTTCTATCGGGAAGTACAACTCACTGCTGCTGCTCAGACATAAATCCTTCAAATGCAACGTTGGTTTTACTTCTAAAATTATTCTATCACCACAGACATTCACATGGACAGTCTGGAGTTCTGATAGTTTTCCTTGGGTGCCCTGTGGAGTGGGTAAGACTGTTTTTAGTGGCAGGACAACTATGGCCATTGGCATGCACTAGCCTAGCACCAGCAACCTCTGCAAATACAAGGACTGGATGGAAGATTTAAAAAATTGTCTCCACATGTCTCCAACACTTTGGATCACGAGGAAATGAGGCCCTATGTCCAAAATTCTGAACTGTCCCTTTAATGTATTCAAAAGTACATAGTTAGACATTTAAAAGTGCACTGGAGGATTACTCAAACATGTGTGAATGAAACAAAACGCAATTCCAGGTATGTTTTTGATGAAGTAACATAGTCTAACATGGATTAAATTGCACAAGAGTCCTTTTTTTAACATCCTATAGGAGCTTCAATGTTTTTAACGCCCAAACCACACTTTCTTATTGACTTGTATTAAAGGATCTGTCTTCTTCCCACAGCCCACAGTCATCCCATTGATCTCTGTCCCACACAGCGATAACTTACCGCTCTGGACATGTTTACATCCATGACATACTTCTCGTATCTCGTACAGCCGGACATGTGGTGAGTAACGCAACTTTGGCAATTACCAGCACTGTGATACTGTTGTTTATTCTGTGTAAACCAAGAAAGTCTGATGGAATGTGCCTAATGCAAGAATTTCTGTCTAAAGGAAGTAGTGAAACCAGTTATGTTGTTTAAAGAGGGTGTATTTGACTTCTGTGGGGTATTAAATGCTAATACAACATGTCTGAATCATGTTACCTTTTACTGTTTTGGATCAGTAGACAAACGCTGTACAAGCTTATTTTTATTTATTACGTCATCTCAAACTATAAGTCAGATACTGTGTGCAGACAGTCACTTTTACAGTACTCTTACTTGAGTAATATTTTCTCCAAATATTTTTTTTTACTCTTTGACTTCTTGGACTTCTACATTGTACTTTTGCTGAAGTAATATTTTGAATACAATTTTATTCTATTCTAGCTTTTATTCTTTATCCTATTCTACCCACCTCTGCTCAAGCCTCTTTTTAAAGTCATTATGATTGCAATGTACAGTGAATGTGTGGCTAGAATAATATAGATTACAACTGCCAACTGATAGAAGAAAACCACGGGAGATTTATGGATGTACGAATGCAGATAAGATTGTAGATAAGAGGATCTGTGCGGATATGCTGACAGCTCTATCCTAGAGTTACAAGGCCAATTTGCAGATTTGAATATAAAACACTCTTAACGGTTTTTCCTCCACATCCCTCTAATATCCCCTAGAATATTTCATGGTGTTTTGACATAAGATTTTTCTTAAGAGACTAAATCTACTGAACAGCAGCAGCGTATTAGCTATAAGTTAAAGGCACTGTACCTGATTTTTCCTGTCTCGAAAGGTCCTGTATTACTTTACTTCCTGATCTATGTTATAATCGTGTTTCCATATCAAAAGCACAAACATGTAACACACAAACCCTGCATATTTAGACAGCTCTTCTGTCAGACTGAAAACATTCCACCTTGTGATGTCATGTGGTAATACAGGAAGTGCTCCACTGTGTTTTTAATTAATTGATTATTAGTTAATTAACCATTTCATATATACAGCGCCTTTCAAAATACCCAAAGCACTTTACAGTTCATTCTTCATTCACTTCACCCTCAGTGGTGTAAACTACTATTGTAGAGACAGCTGCCCTGGATCAGACTGACACAAGTGAGGCTCCAATCTGCACCATCGGCCCCTCCGACCACCAACATCACTCACGCACACTCTACTATTATACTGGTCAATGTGGGTGAAATGCCTTGCCTAAGGACACAATGACAGTTATTGCAGCTGGCCCCGCTGTTTTAAAATCCACACGCCTTCACGAGACTCTTTTGGCTAATCTGAGCCCTGGAATTGCCAATCTCTACTGAACGAAAGATGAAAGGTAGTTGTTAACTTACAAATGACCGCTTCATGACATCAGAAGATGTAACATTTTGTGTTGACAGCCTAATAATACAGGATTACTCAAAACGTGTGAATGACACATTCAATGAAAACACAACTTCAGACATGAAGTTATGAAGTTATTGCATATGGCTTAACACGAACAAGTCAGTATTATGTATGTAGGACCTTTAGAGATCCTCTACTTGTTTTTTTAACTGTCTTATAAACAGAACTAGTTCATTTTGAATGATTCGCAGTGGTCCAAATTTATTATTAAGATAAGTGGCTTTATGTTTTCCGAGCAACCACATTAGTTGCTGTGATGAGTGTATAAGTGCTTTTCACAAATTTCAGAGATGAGAGCAAAACTTAACCCCTTAACACTGGGTGTCACAAATATGCATCAAACCGTCTGGATCAAGATATAAGTTGAGATAGCGGCCGCATTCCCTCAATGTCAATTAGTGCAGATGCAGAACCCCTTCCCAGGAAGCACTTGTTTCTAATTGTCACACATTTGCAACATGCCCAAATTTCTATTATTATTATTTTTACTATAATCAAATTAATAACCTCAACTTTACCATCTGTCTTAAGGGTAAAAACCACACAAAAATTTTTTTTCTATACATCTATATAAATTCAGGCGTCAAGGGGTTAAACCTAATGGCAACTAGCATGCTAAATATACACTTCCTGCTTCTCTGAAAATAAAACTCTATAATTTGATGCAGTCAGTGCACAGATGATTTATTTTGACCTCAAGAGCTGCTTATACTATATACTGTATCTGTACTGGGGCAACATTTTACACAGGATTTGTTACGAGTACAAGCCATAAAAATAGAAATGTGCAATCAGAATTGTTAAGACTTTCTAAGTAAATACTAAATAATAAGAGTATGTGACCCCTTTAGCCTGATTAAAGTCAATTATAAGTTTACATCATGGCTGCTACTATAACTAGCTCCATTTGGTGTTGTTCCCTCCGAGGCGGAAACATGCGAAAAGAACAACTGCCCCGGGACTGGGAATGGAAAAAAGCCCCAGGTTCACTGTATGGCAATTGTTTTTTATGGAAAATCAATCAATTCTAAGTGTGTTTGGGAATAACCACGGCGACTATACAAGCACTGTATTGACTTTTATACGGCCCTTAAGGCAGCTTCCACTTTATTATCCTGCCTTGACAACCTTTCGTCGTGAAGGAGGTTAATTGGAGCGCCGGATCATATTTTAGCCTAGGGGGGGTTTGTTTCCAATCACGCACACCGTAAAACTGTTTATTTTTCTGACATTGTTGAGCCAAATTCCATTTTCGAGCACGTTTCTGAAAAATGTTCGGTATGTCACGCTAATATTCTGTAATTGTCATCCCTGTCATATGTAATTAATTCGTAGGAGATGGTGAGGGGTAATCCATACATGAGTCCCCATTGAAGAATTCATTATATTTTCCATTGATTTTGTTTCAAAACATTCTCTGGGAATCGTTTAGGTGTCATTAAGGCTTTGGAGTGCAGGGTGTCAGGTACAGGTAATGGGGAAACATGGAAAAATACGTGGCTGTTCAATTATTCTCCTGCACTGACACTAGGGGGCACCTACGTGTAGAAATATTGATCTATCATTAGGGCAAAGCATTATGGCCTAATGTTTTGTATCACGATATATATGGAAATATTTGTGATATAAATGGCATTAAAGATGATGTATTGTGCTTGTGTCGTTATAGTTGAAATCTATGGCACTCGTGATTAGAATTTGCATATTTTAAATCGCAATATTCCCTAAAATGACTTAATCAAAGAAACCGGTCCACTGACTTCCACATTAGTAAAACTGGGTGCCCAATGGGAGCTGATGTCGCCGTAAACATCACAACAAAGATGTGTATGGATAGCTGCACACAAATCACTGATTACTAAAATAAAATTGGAGAATAAAGTACAGAGCAGTGGGAGTATGCTGGTGAAAACGGGAGTTGACCTGCCATATGGCATCTTGAAAATAAGCAACTAAAGATTACTGAAACACAAGCACGAATGGATCCACCATGACACAGCGTCGGCAGTGATGTGGTCGCTGTATCAGACCGTTGTGGTGAAGAGGGAGCTGAGCCGAAAGGCAAAGCTCTCGATTTACCTCAGTCTACGTTCCTTCCCACACCTATGGTCATGAGCTCAGGGTAGTGACAGAAAGGACGATTCGCGGATACAAGTGGTTAAAATGAGTTTCCTCCGCAGAGTGGCTGGGCGCTCGCTTAGAGATGGAGTGAGGGTCTCGGTCACACAGGAGGAGCTCAGGGTAGAGCCGCTGCCTCCCTCGGGAGGTGTTCTGGGCATGTCCCACTAGAAGGAGGCCCTGGGGAAGACCCAGGACACATTGGAGGGACTATGTCTCTGGGCTGGCCTGGACACTTCCTCCAGCTCCTCCAGATGGACCCGAGGTGTTCCCAGGCCAGCCCAGGACACATTGGAGGGACTATGTCTCTGGGCTGGCCTGGGAACACCTCGGGGTCCATCTGGAGGAGCTGGAGGAAGTGTCCGGGGTGATGGAAGTCTATGAGTCCCTGCTTAGACTGCTGCCCACGTGATCCAGGCCTGGATAAGCAGAAGAAATTCGATGGATGGATGTGCACAAATCACTCCAAATACAACTTTAAGAGGGTAAATGAGAAGGGGAAAATACTATAATGATTTTTACTCATTATGTTTACTTATTTCCTTTATATTTGCAAACACTTTTTTACCTGTACTATTTATAGCAGCTATTAGTACTTCTTAAATATCTTAGTGAGTCAACGGTTTCTCTCATCCTAAGCATTTCATTGCACTGTTGACCTTGTGTTGAACCTGCATATGACAAATAAACAATCAAACAAAATGAAAACCAGATTATTTATACTGTGTAATATACTTTTCACAACTTTCAGATTCCACAGCAGAGTTCTAGCATCATGGTAAAGCTAACAACAACTAGCATGCTGAAAAATGCACTTCCTGATCCTCAAACACTTTCTAATTAGACGCAGACAGCACACAGTGGACTTATTTTGACCTCAAGAGCTGTTTATACAATATACCATGCAAAAAGCAACATCTAGGCAAATTAAAATGGCTTCTAGTCTAAATGTGTTTTTAATTCAAGCAACATTTGATTTTGTTTTTATTTTAAGTGCAAAGAGTTGTTGTTTTTAAGTGTAGCAAGATGTATTTTCATATTTTAAGTTCAAAAAGTCTTGTTCTGCTTCTAGATCATTTTCCTTGTCGAGTGAATTTTCCTGAAATCTTGATAACACTGGTTAGATTTTAATGTTTGTAATGTATCTGTACCGGCAAAACACACTTTGGTCAAATAGACGGTAGAAAAGCACCTTTAAAAGAACGGTTTTGTAGTTTTCTGGTCCATACGTGCATCATAAAGACGTAGTAGAGCCTTTCACTCGTGCTAGAGAGACGACGCAGACAGAACATTTCCATATTCTTGTTAATGGACATGAAGCTGCCCCTCCCCTTTCCAAAGAGCCTTCCCTGGATATGGCTCTACCTTTATGACACCATTCTTAAAGATGTGAGCTCTTATTATTCCTTGCAGTTCTCTTCTGTGCATTATGTTATTTGCATGCTAATACACCCATTATAACCAAAGCAGGGTGTGTGGTAAAACATGTTTGAGGATAGAGAGGTCGCGAGTGTAATAGAATATCCAAAGTGATGTTTACCACGGGGACACAAGGCACACAGTCTGCTCATTTATTCATCAAACTTAACATTCTCAATATTGATGAGATTCATATTTACCAAATTTGTGTTTTTAGGTATGAAATTCTTTATAATTCAACTATGATCCACAAACATTTCACATTTTATTATCAGTGCACAGATTCATAGGTACAAAACTTGTCAAAATTGTAGTTTTCGTGCTCCAAAATATGTCATATCAAGAGCTCAGTTCTGTTACGATACAGATGTTGTAAATTCTGGAGCAGTTTTCACGTTTGGTTAGTGACGGCAGATCAGAAACGTTTAAAAAGAGTTTGAGGAAATGTTTGATATTTCATGTTCAATGTTTGGTAATCTTTCAATTGTGGATGTCTCATTGTGTTTTAATCCGTGTGTGAATCAAATGAGTTTAATCTAAGGTGTGTAAATGTATTTTGCACAGTTACAATGTTCCATTTTTAATGAATTCATAAGGTGGAGGCTTTAAAAATCCATAAACAAACAGCTGGTAGTAGAGGCTTTTCTTATTGTGCTCTCTACCTCTGGAACAAGTTACCACCATGAGAAATGCCACATCCATTCATATATTCAAATCCAGATTAAACACCTTTTTTCTAAATATTACACACCCAATCAATAAACAACTTTGCAGGTAAGACTTTCAGTCTTGTGTATGTGTATGATGTGTCGGTGAATGAATGCACATGTATAAGTTTGTATAATGGTATGTAATTTGTATGGTGTATGTAATTTTACATTTTTACTCTCCATCCATCCATCCATCTTCTCCCGCTTAATCCAGCTGGGTCGCGGGGGCAGCTTGCTGCCCAATACTCATAGCACCTGACCCCCCCTATGAACCCCTCTGCAGGTGGTGAGCCCACAGGAGGGTGGACATTATGGTCCTTGATGTTAGTTCATAGGGGTGCGGGCATGTTTTGGGTTGATAGGGGAAACCGGAGTACCCGGAGGAAACCCATCCAAACACGGGGAGGAACATGCAAACTCCACACAGAAAGGCCCGGGCGACCCGGGGATCGAACCCGCAACCTTCTTGCTGTGAGGCCTGAGTGTTGCCGCCTTTTTTTTTTTTACATTTTTACTAGTGTCAAACAATTTTTTTTAAAAATCAGATTAATTACACTTTAAAATTTTGATTAATCACAATTAATTGCAGTTAATTATTCTTCAAAAAAGACCAAAATATTTGCAATTCATTATCAAAAAGTTATATTATTGACATTTTTCTAATGCTAGTTTTGTTGACATCGTTTGTCGTGCTCAGCTTGTTGATGTATAAGTAGAGTCGTTGCTGCCACTGAATCAAACACATGTTTTGCTTTAAGATGGTATTTTAAACTTGTTGTGCTTCTGTGGAAAGAGTTCATCGCTGCAATATCTGCAAACTACCTTAGTTTTATCTAAAGTCCCATCAGGCAGTTTTTTGCAGAGACATTTGCCTCAGCACCAGTCACAGTCACATCTGTCATCTTCACATCCGCATATGGACAGACCTGATCACTGACCTAATAACCTGCGCCGCCTTTCAGGTCACCATCCGCACTTTCCATAGAGGAGCATTCAAAATAATTAGTGTGATTAATCTGCATTTAAAAAAAACATTTTTTTTTTTTTTTTGTGATTAATCGTATATGTTAACGCGTTAACGTTGACAGCCCTCATTTTTACACACTGTACACTGTTTCCGTCATTCTTACCACTGTATATTGCTGTAATCTTGTTGGAAATATTTGTATATTTTAATTTCACTGCACTTCGGAGTGATTTTGCACTTTAAACATCAATAAACTTAAATGTAAACATTAATATGCACCTTTTTTGGGTTTTTTGCCTCTTCCCACACCTACTTTTTTATCTAGTGTGCTTTTTTATTATGTTATATATGTTTAATAAATAAATAAATAAATAAATCCTTTAACAAACAGCCAAAAAAGTGTCTGAAAAAAGTGAAAAGGTTTTAAATAAGACATTTTCAGGTGCCCGGCCAATACGAGCGTTCTTGGTCCTGTTTAGAGGTTTGTTTTTCAGCAAACAGGTGAAAGTGACTGACTAAAAAAACTTTTGGCTAATGCTGTAATGTTATTTAAGAGGGACTTTTTTTTTTAGCAGCACAAAACAACTCACTTTATTGCAATTCCAGTTAAGTCAATTCACTCTTTCTGTTCAGATCGTGTTAAAATAAAGATCAGATTAAAGTCTAATAGAGCTTCTGACAGAGCAGTGCCTACATTTAGCATCGCAGCCTCAGGGAATGTGACTCAGCCGCAAACTATCAATTTCATACAGTGTGCAGAGCAATTTAAGGAAACTGGATGGCAAAAAGTGTTGGTTTGTTTTGCAGAAACTCAAAGTGTAATTGGATTTAATGAATGCTCCTTTTAGATTTGTCTTCAAGTAACAAACACCGCTCCAAAAAAAGCTCTGCTCCTCATTCTCGTCATTCTTTTCACATTTATCTTAATTAAAAGCACATTAAAGGTACTTTACCTGATTTATTTCCATGTGTTTGAGCAAAATTCCTCTTGCCCCAGTACTAATGTATAAGCAGATCTTGAGGATGAAATAGTCCACTATGTGCTGTCCGCATCTATTTTAATGTCCAGTAATCAGGAAGTGCACAGTTTAGTTGCTAGTTGCAGCAGAACTGTGGAATATTCAGGCAAAGTAATATCTCTATGGTGAAATATTGCATAGAAATGTACTTTTTTTGGATGTTTTCAAGAGTAGCCTATATCCCTCTGTAGTTGGGGTTATGGTGTGGGAAAGTGCAAATCCAATATGTCCAATAATCCAAAACTATAACATTTTTAAGGAGGGGGCATTGCACTTCTTTGGGGTATTAATCGCTAGCCCATAACACATTTAAATCACCATGTTGCTTTTTCTGACATGTTTAACGTTATAACATAATAGAAGAGAACATTACGAGCAGAAGAATACAAAAATGTGTCCTGTAGAAAGATCTGTTACAGCAGGGGGTGTCCAACCTGTAGATCGGGAGCGAATAGGAACTCTCCACCTTGAATAACTTAAATTTCATTAAATAATAATACATAATACTTTTTTTTTTTATTAGGCGCCTTTCTGGACACTCAAGGTCACCTTACAACAACATAAACAAATTAAATTCAATTAAAACATACAGTTAAAAGCCCACAGTTAAAGTGGGACAGTATTTAAATGATTGATTGTATTTAGGATAGTTTTTTTATTTGTATTTAGTATTTAATAATGTATTAGACAATCTTTTAATTGATTGATTGTATTTAATTGACCTACAATTTCTTCCTGGTGACCTATTTAACATGTTTTGGTAAATGCCTATTATTATTATTATTGTAAATCTATCATCATAGTGCTTGAGTTTGTGCACTCATGAATAAATAATGGTTTATGTTTTATATAATTGTACCCCATCTAAGTCTTGCTATGGCTCTTATGTACAGTACACTATTTCTTGTGACCCTAAAATGAGCAGCTCTGTGGCATTTTTGTTTTGTAAAAGTAGCTCACTGGAGGAAAAAGGCTGGAGATCCCGATTTAAACAATTCTCTGTTTATAATAGTCCATAGAAGAGGACGGTACGAGCAGAAGAATACAAAAGTGTGGCCTGTAGAAAGATCTATTACAGAAGGGGTCTCCAACCTCTAGATCAAGAGCTACCAGGAGCTCTCCACCTTCTTTCAAGTAGGATTTCTGAATTATACATGTTATGCTGAATAACTCAAAGTGTATTAATCACCGGTGCCTAACTCTGTGCACTAATACAAGGATACTGGTTTACGTTATATATAAGTTTATAACTGTACCCTATCTAAGACTTGCCTTTTTTCTTTTTATCAATTTCTTCAGACCACTAAAATGAGCAGCTCTGTAGCGTTTTTGTTTGGTAAAAGTAGCTCACCAGAGGACAAAAGTTGGAAAAAGGTTGGAGACACCTGCTTTAAACAATACTATGTTTATAATGTGGCCCTACAAAGTTTGGTCAAAATGAGTTAATGTCATTTTGGGGGATATTTGAGACCTCCTTTATCATGTGAATAAATATCGTGACAAATACTGAGCTCAAAATCGCCCTATGACCCTGTACTCTCCCTTTGTATCATGTGGCAAACATAAGGAGTCCTGCGAAAACAAAAGGCACTAACAGTTACTGCATACACATCTTAATTATCTTCTTAATTATAGCAACTACTTGTCAAATTTTGGGAGATCTACCTATGTAAAACAGAAACTTCAAAGTGATTTCTCCCAGTTTCACACTCTTTATAAGGTAGCATAGCCCATAAAAGAGGACGGTATGAGCAAAAGAATACAAAAGTGTGTCCCGTAGAAAGATTTAAAGACTCATCCCTGAACCAGGACGCTGTAGTTTCGTCTCCAATCTCCATTCACCCATGTTGGGCCAGTGAACGCCCATCCAGCGCACCCCAGCAGCAGCCGTCCCTCTCTCCTCCTGCCCCGTCCTGGTCCGCGCACCTTTTGTCGCACCTCCTCCTTCACCCCCTCCTCCCCTCACGCATGCAGCGCGCTCGGGGCAGTGTGCGCTGGTGCCGTCGGTAGTAGTAGCAGCCTATCGCCTAAAGAGTGGGCTGGACCAGGACGGGACAGTGAACGGGACACATCACGAGGGAACCACCCCCGGCTGTCCGTGAGTGAGCGAGGCTGAGCTCAAGGAGACGCCGCCGCTGCCTCCTACTCCTCCTCCTACCGCCGCTGCTTCTACCTCTGCGCTTTTGCTCCATCCACACTGTACCCGCGGTATCTCTGCGCTGCGCCGAGTGAATGGGAGATGCTGACGCGGACACCTTCGCCGTATTCATCTTCCACGCTGTAGTTAACGGGAAAAGTATCCGTTACGCACGCCGTGGCTGCTCCTTCTCCTTTCTTTCTACAATCGACAGACTTTGCTGGGATTTGCCCTCTTCTCGCTGGATTCCGGGATGATGTCTCGTTCTCAAGTCTCCACGCTCGTCCCGCTCTACTTGGGTAAGTTCCGTGCGCTCTACTGCAGTTATTTCTTTACCGAGTTGCGATGATGCTGGTTATTGTGCGCTTTTAAGTGGCTATAAATGATCTTTACGCACGGGTTGTGGCTGTAACACATAAAAGGGAAGTTGTAGCTTCTAATATCGGTGTTTAAATCTTCCCCCAAAGCGTAATTCACTACGTTTTACGCGTCTAAATGTGGCTGAAGTTGAGGTAAAGCTCGCGTTACAGGGACAGGGGACTTGTGAGAAATCATTTGCACACGCGTCACCTTCAGGATACCTTTCTGGACCAATAAACTGTAACTACAGCGAGCCCCAATTTAGCTGATTGAGCAATTTGTGAAGTCATTACCGTCACTTCGCATGCTCCTCAGGTCCTCTTCGTGTGCAGGGTGAAAGGGGAAAAGCACACCAAGGGCTCAGCAGTTTAGAAATAAAAAGAAATAGAAGATTATTAAAAGGTTTTGATGATTAAACCGGCCAAACTGAATAACATTTGCTTTGTGTGGCTTTGGTTATACTGTTTGAAATGAAATATTTAAGAGAAAATGTCAAACTGAAACTGAATTTGCCACTCCTTTTGTGAAGTTATATGTAATTTTTGCTGGTACAATGTTAGTAAAACTGTATTTTAAGTCTGTAAGGTCAATGTGCCTTGTAGTCTTAAACTTAAACGTCCCAACATCCCCCACAGAGGAGAGTTTTAAGACCCACTTTTACTCTCTGGCTTTAACACCGCAGGAGTTGTGTGGTCCTCTGTGTCTTCTCTTTTCTACTTTTTTATTTATTCTAATTTATTCTTGCTCTTATTTGATTTTACTAGATTTATTGTCTTACCGAGGAATAGTTGAGTTAAGTTGAGCTTTATTTTATACTTCTAATGGATTGGATTTGGTTTTATTTGGATTTATTTGTATTGTGCAGCACTTTGGAAAATGTTTTGTTTATGAAATGTGCTATAGAAATAAAGTGGACTGGATTAAATCTGCGCAATCAAGAGAACATCTGATAAAAAACAAACAAATGACAAAAAAACTAAACTAAACAGCATTAGTTTTGCAGATTTTAATTTGGTCTACTTTAAAGGTGCATTGCCTAACTTTTCTGATTAAAGGTCTCTACAGAGATGCTATTGCTTTGTCTGAAATGTTTCACAGTGTGGCTTTAAATATACATTTGTATAATGGTGTCATTTTGAATTTTGCACACTCTACACTGTTTTCTGTCACTTTTACCATTGTGTATCACTGTCAGTCACTGTATATTGTTATAATCTTGTTGTAAATATTGTAATTTTAAGACATTTCGGTGTGTTTTTGCACTTTACACATCAATAAGCTTAAACTTTAAACGTTTCTATCATCATGAAGAGCAAACCAAACCAAGTTACAAGTCAGATCTGTGGAGAGGCACAGTTAGAATGCCTATTTTCTAAGTATTTTTGAGTAATAAACCCACATGTGATTGGATTAATGCAACGCTGATCTGTTTAATGTCATACTGTGGAACATCTGAAGCAGAGAAATGCCATATCTAAAGAAACAAGATGGTGATGAACCTCCAAACCAAAAGTTACACAGTGCAGCTTTAAAAAACAGGCTAGTACACAAGAATTTGTTGTTAAAATTATCTTTTTTATGTCAAAATTTACCTGTAAACTTGCTATAGTTTTTAAGTTATAGCCTAGATTACACCATCAGACGACTTTGGCACTAATTGCGCAAATCTAATCTTTCTTTGGCTCATTTTCAAGTATTTTAAACAAAGTTAGCCTAGGTATTTTCTATGATCAGTACTTGTGGTATTTGTTGATTCTACCGTGACATTCTGAAACATTACTTTGGCATATTATAGCGTACTTTTTGTTAACTACTACAGAGCGTTCTCGCCTGGTCCACGTTGCGTTTGAAATCATGCTAAAAAAGTGAGATGTTTGTTGATTCGCTGCATTTTGTAACTTTGCATCAGTGCCATATGTCTTTTGTGAAGTGCGTGCCAAAGTGAGTGGAGCGTTTGTGGTGGAGTTTTGGAGTTATGGCAAAGCAGCTGTTGAGGTTTTAATTAGTTTGAAGAAATATGACGGCACTGCAAATTGCATTTTGTTCTCGCTGTGGGAACTGTCAGAGATCTCGCTGCTAACTTATCAAATTGTATTGACATTGTTTGGAAATTACGGCACGGCTCTGTTTAAGTAGCTGGATGAATGTGGAAGCTGATGAATGTTGTGGCATTGGATTTAAAGGATCCATATTCTGATATTTTCTGATCGCTGTCAGAATGTTTCCTCGGCACAAACAAACCTGGAGTTGTGTTTTGTTTCATTCACACATGTTTTACACACAAATCCTGCATATTTAGGCTCTTATTTAGTTCTTCTCTCAGAAAGAAAACATTGTTCCACCTTGTGACGTCCTGTGGTTATGCAGGAAGTGCTCCAGTGTCTTTGTAAACTCCATACACCTTCACAACAATCATTTGGATCTTTTCAGCCCATGGAATTGCCAATCTCTGCTGAACTAAAGGTAAAAGGAGCTGTTAACTCGACATCACAAGGTGGAACATTGGAGCTTTGGAGATGTAGACAGACTAAAAATGAAGAATTCCTGAAACGGGAATGAAACAAAACAATTCCGGGTATGTTTTTGATGAGGTAACAACATTATAACACTCACTGCAGTCTATTAACCCATTTATGCAGCATTGTTGATTTGTCCCCATTTTTTCATTATGCAAATTTCTTTTCATTTTTCATTTCATTAAATGTCATGACACAGTTTCATAAAAGCTGCGAGTCTTACCTTTTAAGTGTAGTTTATTTCATGTTTTTATGTGCTACAGAGGCTGAGATATTAAGGTTTTCATAAACATTGACAATTCATCAAAAACCCTCAAGGGATAAGGACCGTTTTTTGCAGGCGTTTTAGGCGTTAAAGAGGAGATATTATGCAAAGCTGACTTTCTGGAGCTTTGTTTCCTCATCAAAAACATGCCTAAAGTGGTTTTATATGTCATCCATGCATGTTTGAGTAATCTAGTGATCTTTCCCAGGCAATATTTGAACCCTCCTTATGGTTAGCAGTACGATTCTGTGCAAATCTCAGCCCACAACCCTATTTGTCACTCATGCTTCCACACGACAATTCTCCAAAAAGACAAAAGAAAACACTATTTACAACTTCACAAACCTGTGCGGTAGTTTCTTTAGCGAAATGTGTGACATTTATAATGCAATAACGCTCTGAACGGGAGTGACTGAACATAGTGATCTAAATATTGTTACATTTAGCAGTTAATACCCCATAGAAGTGTAAAACCCCTCTTTAATTTTCGTCATACTTGCTCAAATTATTCTGCAGCGAGCCTATGATATGGAATTGTGGGACAGCTCAAAAAAAGAAAAAAAAACACTGCCCATTCACCCAAAGACATTATTTTACTTCAAGGACAGATCTTTCATTCCAATTTACTAGTCAGAAAAAAGACCAGATGTTGTTTGTTCCTCCGTAATAACACTTCATTTGAGCAGTACGTGGTATCCTAAGCTTATGCGTCCCTTACAGAATTAATGGACAGTGTCTTTCAGCCTGAGAGCACCCAGCTCGCCCCCCTCCGTCCCTCGTGTGGCATTGACGCATAACCCAGAGGTGCACCGTCAGCACTGTTGGATGTGTGCGAGTCTGAACTTCTTATAAGTGGCCCATTTTGACCACAGCCACAATTCTTAAAGGACACATATATGTTTTTAGGTTTTATCCATCTTACAATATTGATCCCTCGTCGAAACAGACCTGTAGTTGTGTTTTGCTTCGTTTGTTTGTTTCATTAATCTTGTTTACAAAGGAATCTTGCGTTAAGTCTAAACATTTTTTTTTTTAAATTTTTACATAATTGTAAAGTCATAGGTAGAAATCCAAAGTTTGTTGCTTTTTAAGTTATTAAATTAGAGCTGAATAATCGAATCGTTTTGGACTGAAAATCAGCGATCTCAGACAATGCGATTTGGTTCAGTTCTGGTGTAGTCCTGGTTTAGACCTGGTTCACTCCTAGTTCAGTTCTAGTTTAGTCCTGGTTTAGACCTGGTGTAGTCCTGGTTTAGTCCTGGTTCAGGTCTGGTGTAGTCCTGGTTTAGACCTGGTTTAGTCTTGGTTCAGTCCTTGTTCAGTTCTCGCTTAGTCCTTGTTTAGGCCTGGTCCTGGTTTAGACCTGGTTTAGTACTGGTTTAGTCCGGGTTTAGCTCTGGTTTAGACCTGGTGTAGTCCTGGTTCAGTCCTGGTTCAGTTCTAGTTTAGTCCTTGTTTAGACCTGGTTCAGTTCTGGTTCAGTTCTGGTTCAGTCCTGGTGTAGTCCTGGTTCAGTCCTGGTTTAGACCTGATTTAGTCCTGGTTTAGTCCTGTCTTCTGGTGTAAGTCTTTGCTTAAAAAGGCGTTCACTGTTTTTGTTATAATTTATTTATAATTCTTTATTTTTTACAGAAGTGCAGAGTATTTTGGTGCTGCTGAGCCGTCGATGATCGACCCTCCTGTTTTGTAGACGGGAAAAGTTTAAGTTTTACTTTAAGTTAAGACTCAGATGCTCTTTCAGTTCTTCAGTTATACTGTAATAATAAACACTCATGTATCCTCTGTACAGCATGTTTCCTATTCATAAATAGGACAACATTTGAAGTTTTCATTCTTGCATTAGAGTTTTGGAATTTAGTGTTTGAATGGTTTGATGTAAGTTCCTGTGATATTTGCAAAAAACTCGTGGATGAAATCGAAATCAGAATATCTGCCAGAAAAATCACAATTCAGTGTTTTCTTAAAATCGTTCAGGCCCATCCTAAATAATTTTTAGACTTGTTTTGAGCATTTGTGGCATAAAATTGCATTCATTACAACTTTGTGCTTGTTATGGTCGATGTGCTGCATTCAATTCAATTCAATTCAATTCAAGTTTATTTCTATAGCACATTTAAAACAACTTAATTTGACCAAAAGTTAACAAAGACATGAGAAACATACATATAAACAGATAACACAATGTGAGAACTATAATAAAAAACAAGATAACCTGACTAGCTATCGAGTATTAAATACCAGGGAAAAGAGAAGAGTTTTCAAAATGTTGCATACATTTGTCATTTAGTCACATAGTTATTTGTTTTCAAAGCACAGCCATTATTTTAAGTTTAGCACCTACAGCAAAAGGTAAACAAACCTGGACCAGGACTAAATCTGGAAGCACGACTGCAGCTATAGCATAAATATGACTGCGACTGCAGCTGTAGCATAAATATGAATAATTTAATGAATTTTTCTTACTGCCTAAGATGTAAAACCAATATTAGTTTAGTATTAGTAGTTGGCTCTTAGTGTATATGTGAATGAGCATCTGAACTCACCTTTTGCATCTTTTAGTAACACGTAACCCAGTTGGATCCATCCATGTTAGCTTGGATGTCTTTCATGTCGTACGAGGAAACAAGTTTGAACCACTTTGAACCAGAAAACTCACTCATGCCTCCGAGTGACTCCACTGTGCTCCGTCAAAGGCACCTTTTTCTAAATTTAACACTTGGCTCTCCCTGGACCTTCATCTGATATGGCGTGTTTAAAACTATCATCCTGCTGTTTTTTTTCTTTCTTCTGCCACTTTCTCACTGAGGACATCGTGCTGGGGCAAAAAAAACATCCCGCATTAGTGCCTATCTCGTATCCCCCTCTTCAGCCCCTGTGATGTCTTCAGATATTCGTTTTCGGCTCCAAATACGAAATCGATGGAACTTTGTGACCTTGCATTTTCGACAGGGACGTGAGTTAGAAATTTGGGATAAGTTTCCTAACATTAATTATGAATGTTATTGGAGTTGGATCCTCTATGCTCTCGTGTTTTCTATTTGAATCAATTTTGTGTAATTTGTGTGAACTTTGGGCAGAACTCCCAACCACACAGACTGTAATGTGATTAGGATACTGTTTTTTATGTGATTGGTCATTATATTGTTTTTATAATCAGAAGTTAATATGTTGACTAGCATCCATATCTTAAAATGCCCATATTACGCTATTTTCTGATCTATGTTATGTTGTTTCCTCTTCAAAAAAACATACCAGGACTTTTGTTTTGTTTCATTCACACACATTTAACACATAAACCTTGCACATTTAGGGGCCGTTTACAGGACAACGGTAATGGGTGGAAAACGCTAAACATTTCACTAGATGTCCAGATCGTTTAGATGGCAATGGCGTTTTGAGGGGTTGAAATCTTAAACACTCCACCCTGCCCTCACCGTGTAAACGACTGAAAACGGAAAACTGCTTTTTCGTGGGCTGTGGCGTAGAGATTACCTCACGAGCACGAGTCAGTTCAGGAATAAAACAAACATGGCAGAGCTTCAACTTGTGTTGTTTTTAAACTCCACACATCTTCACTAGAATAATTTGGATTATTTCTGACCTGTAATTGCTGAGAAAAGGTCGCTGTTCATTTGAAAACTACCGCTTCATGACATCACAAGGGGGAAAAGAGAATTTTGAGCTTTGGAGATGTAGACAGACTGTTCTGTCACAATAATGCAGGATTATGCAAACATGTATGAATGGCAAACGCAACAAAACACAACAAAACACAACTCCAGGTAAATTTTTGATGAAATAACAACATTCTGCAAATATCACAGGACTAGTGTTATGTCAGAAAGTGACTCCACTGATCACACAGAGTCATTCAGATCAGAGAAGACAATTTCAACATATCACAGACAATTTTGGTGCACTGGAGAAGCAGCGGGGAGAAGGGTAGAAGGGTTATACGCAGGCATTTGGTCTTGGTGGTGCTGCTTCCTACACTCTGGGCATGCAAACTACATCGGCAAACTTCAGGTTTCGCATCTCCAAGTGCAGCAGAATTTGCCACCCAAAACCCTTGTGTAAATGCGGAATAAGAGTAACAATGAAAATGCACTTTTGTGTTTTTGCTTCAGACCGTTTCTATGTAAATGTAGCCTCAGAGTTCTTCTGTCAAACTGAAAACTGTGATGTCATTTGGTAATACAGGAAGTGCTCCACTTTGTTTTAAACTCCATACACCTTCACTAGAATCTTCACTATGATGATTTTAGCCCTGGAATTGCTAATCTCTACTGAAAACAAACAAATGCTAAACTGAAAACTATCACTTAATGACATTACAAGGTGGAACAAAGCATTTTGAGCTTTGGAGAAGAGGTAACAACATTCTAACATGGCGTAACACTCACAAGAGTCTATTTTGCGTAATACAGAACCGTTAATTATTAGTCAAACATCATTGCATCTTACGTAATGGCCTATGAGCCATTCTCTTTGACTACCTTGTGTTGAAAAATGGACTTATGTTCTGGCAGATCAAACATTTTCCCTTTGTTCAGGCTGCTGGTGTTGTTTGGTGTTGCTTTTGCTCATGCTTGTTATTGACCTGCACCAGAGCCAGAGCGAGGAAACAGGCTACAGCCCGGCTCTCCTCTGGGGCTCTGATAATGCACGATGTAATGATACTGTACACACAACACGGGCGAGGATGAAAGTGGAGCTGCTAAATTGTTCGAGTTTGGCCTGATGCTTCTAGGCTTCGCTGTGAAGCCCAAGGAGCACACTTTGAAAAGAAAGATGATGGTTAATAGACAGTTTTAATATGCTGTTTGATGCCACGTTCAGTGCAACAGTGATTTGTGATTTATTACTGTTGGGTTCAGTAAGCTATTTTATGCTATTTTCTGATCTTTGTTATGCTTTTTTCTCATTGTTGTTTGTTTCATTCACATTCACCAGCATTTTTCTTCTAATTCTTTTTGCAAACAGAAAAAAAACAACAACAATCTGTTCCACCTTTTGATATGGTAATACAGGAAGTGCTCCATTGTGTTGTTTTTAAACTCCACACACCTTCACTAGAATCATTTGGATGATTTCAGACCTGGAATTGTTGATATCTTCTGAACTAAAGGTAAAAAGGTCACCGTTGACTTGAAAACTACTTCTTCATGACATCACAAGGTGGAGTGGAGAATTTTGAGCTTTGGAGACGTAGACTGTCCTATCACAATAATGTTGATGATTACGCAAACATTTGTGAATGACAAACACACCAACATACAACAAAACACAACTCCAGGTATGTTTTTGATGAAGCAACACTCTAAGATGGCATAAAACTCACAAGCGTCAACTTTGCACAACGTAGGAGCTTTAAATTCAGATTGTAGCCGTAAAGTATTGGTATCAGAGCACTGCAGAAGGAATACATTAGAAATAGACTGATATATTTTTGTATATGGGTCAATGACATGACGCCTACATTTTCTGTCTAATTGCAGTTTCCTCTGTTAAAAATTGTTCAAATTTCATAATAATTCAGCACATTTCTGTAGCACCTCTGACCTCCATGGAACCAAATATTTTTTTCAGAAAGTTATTCTACATGTTTTTTTGTACTTAAAGTGTTAAAATGTCATGTGGTGCGACCGTGTATCATATGTTGTGACTAATAACAGCAGGAATTCTATGGCTGGAGTTTTAATAACAGACAAAGTAGACTTGGGTGAATGGGATTCTTTAGGCATTTTTCTTCATTTATGCATAAGGTAGTATATAAATAGTAGTAATATAAAAGGTAAACATAGATTTATGCACCTGACACTGTAAATATGTGAAAAAGTTCAATAGAAACTAATATTTTTTATATTTTAAAATTTGCCTGTTGAAAATCTTTATACGTCATTGACCCTTTTATGGATGGGCTATCGGACTTAAATATCCATCACAAGCTGAGGGTTTGTTTGCGTTGACCTGCTGACTAACTTTGCATAAAGGCTGTCTACATAGCTCTTTATTTGAACACTTTAGTCCACAGAGGGTCCTGCAAAAATGTGACTGCTCTCGTTTCAGTTTAGAGTAAAAAAAAAGGCTGTGAATGAGTTTGTACTGAATTTAAATTAGATCATTTGAGGAAAATTACCAACATCGACCTAAAATGCAACTTTTAGCTGCATGTGACTGAAAGGTTGTCTCTTTCTCTTTTTAATTTTATGATGATTATTTATGTTTTTGAATTGTTTGTATTGTGATTTTAATGTATTTTTATTCTGTAAAGCATTTGAATTACTTTGTGTACGGGCTGTGCTATACAAATAATCTTGCCTTACCTTAAAAATACCGACAGATCTTATTCGGCATTGGTTTGTTTGGTATTGGACATGAAAAAATATACATATAAAACATTAAAACATAAAAAATCTTTCTATATTTTGATCATTGCACCCAATTTAAGTGTATAGATTTAGCTCATGACCTTTGCCCTCTAGATCGATCCCACACTGACTAAATCCTCCAGTGGGGAGGTTGTGTCGGGTGAACACAGCTTGTTGTCTCATTTGACCAAATTGAACACGTCTTCTTCAGGGTCACTGTAGTGGAGCAATCCTGTGACAAATATACAGCAGCATTTGTCATGAAAGTGTCATGAAATAACATTTTTTTCCTGCTCAGCCAAAGTTTTAATTCATTTGGCGCACAGTGGCTCTATAAGCGATCCAAAAGTCTTCGTAAATACTTATAAAACATATTTTGGGACAGAAAAGACGCTACTTTACATACTTTGCCAATAGTTGACCAATACAATAAGGGCTAGAGAGACTGTTTCCATGGTAACCTAACATATATTAACCATTATACAGTTTCAGCAGCCATGTTGTGCACATTTTCAAACATATATTTTTTCTTTTTAGATAATTTCATAGTAATACGTACATCTGGCATCATAACAAATTTTGTAGCATGATATCTTGCTTTAGAGAAATATAATGATAAAAGATAATGCTGAAACTACTTTATACCAGTACTTATAAAGCCTAATCCTATTAAGGAATATCAAAATTCCAAGAAAGAAAAGCAGCGTTTGAATAGCAAGTTTGCATTTACAATTTCACTTACGACTTACTGTATGTATAAGAGACAAAATATGAATAAAAACAAACAAAATATAATGCATAATTCATTCATTTCAGAGCTCTTCATCTTTAAAAACATAACGCTTTATACTCTTTTTTTTTTTTTTTTTGTAAAGGCTTCTACAGCGTTAGACTTTTAAAAATCATCAGTCAGATTATTCCACAAACTAACCTTCTAACAGAAATACAATCAGTTTTTTTCTTAATTTTTTATCTTAGATGCCAGTTTTGTTTTTCATTTATGGTCGTACAAACTAATAATAATGTTAACGAAGGCATGAAAGTTTAACGTTCATGATAAAATAAGCAAAATGAGAATGAAGAACGCAAGGATTTTTGGTAACACTTTAGATTAGGGACCACATATTAATAGGTAGTTAATAGTAAAATTCATAATGCATGCTTTATTACATTTTTGTTAGTATTTATAAAGTACTTTCAATGCATTTTTGTTAAAATTGGCATTTTGCAAGTACTCACCCATTAACTATTATCTTCCTATTAAAGTAGTAAAGATAGATACAATATATGTTTTTGTGCATACAATGAAAGCATTAATTAATATCAACTAATAGTTAGGTAACAGCTAATTAGCATGCCAATTACCACTTAGTTAGAGATTAATATGTGGTCCCTAAACTAAAGTGTGTACCGGGTTTTTAATTTTTTCTCGTTTATGGTCGTACAAACGGAACCAAAGTTTATCATTTATGATTGAACAAAATAAACCACAATAAGAATGAAGAAATTTAAGGATTTTCTTTTTGCACTTTTAACCATGGACATCACAGCCTCTTTCATTACATTATTACAGCAAGTTCAAAAAGCCATCACTAAAAAGAAAAAAGAAAATGTATGTCCTTCCTTGTGGCATTGCCCATTCCACCATCATAAACTTCTTCCGCAAATTAAACCCAGATGAATAAATCGCACTGGGCCACAATTATTTTTTTCTTCTTAATGCAAACAGCTTTTTCTCTGAGAGCTCTGGCCCTGAGAGCCTCGAAACTAATGAAGTAACAGCGTTTTTGGGTGGTCTGCAGTGCGCTCGTTGTGCTGACTCGGTTCAATCCACCTCCACCTCGGCTTAAGACTTCCAAGACCACGCTGTGAGGAACGCATTATCTCCCCGACAAACTGCCCGCTCTCCTGACCTGGGAAACGAAGGAGATTTTTTCAGCGCTCGAGAAAGATTTGGTATAATTAAAATGCTTCTTGCGCACAGACTTAGTTCATTCTGGAAATATAATGAAAATGAATAGATCTCCTAATTGTCAGAGACGGCCTGAGTGAGTAAGTGCCCGGCAGTTTGAAAAGCGAAAGAGGCTTTGTGTCCGGCGGGCGATTCATAAACTAATGTCCTTCAGGCGTTCTGTGGGTGACCAATAATATCATTTGTGTTTCATAGTTAAATTTAGAAACGGATTTGAGTTTTGATAATGACAATTGTAATTTAGTTTGCAGTGCACAATTCCAAGTCCATTAGCATTCATGTTTGGGAGTGGTTTGAAATGATTCCTGAACATAATAACAAACTCGAGAATAAAATGTCAGGCTGGGTTTTATTGAAGACAGAAATGGTTGGTTAATAGTATAGCTATATGATTCTTCCATAGATATTTATCTCTTCAAAGCCTGTATCTATAAAGGACATATAGGACAAATAGGAAGTGAACATGGGGGCACTTATGGCTCCATCACTTCAGTTTCCACTTGACTTTCCACTGAAAAACATCATCTCTCGCTGTACCCGCTGCAGTGAGCCTCATGATTTTGGTCTTAAAATGTTTGTATTAACCCAGCGGAATAAAAAACCTGCTGATTCTCGTGTTTTTATTTCATTATTTTGTCCTTGGCTCCAAATTTGCCTGTGTAACTTCTAGCATCATGAGCTTCATTTGACTGTCCCATATACAGGGTGTCCCAAAACTTTTGACCTCAACTGCAGGCCAATAATTTTGCCAATTCTTGTGGAAATAACCTCACATTTTCACGGAATGCATAGAAACAAATCAAGATTTTATATTTACTGTATTTTTTGGACTATAAAGTGCACCAGATTATAAGACGCAATACCAATGAACGGGTCTATTTTCATACATAAGGTGCACTGGATTATAAGGTGCATTAAGTGAGACTGATCCCTTAGCCCAAGCATCTACGATCCATTGGCAGATCGTGGTGTAACTCGCCCGGTGTTGCCTCTCTGTCTGTGAATGTGCATTCACCTTCTGTCGTCGAATGTGCGTTCACCTTCTGTCGTCCAACACTCCCACACAGCTCGAAATTTTACTTTGAACGACCTGTTGACACCAATATCTAGAGGTTGGAGTTCTGTGGTTAATCCACCCGGAATGATTGCAAACACCAAATTAGTTTGCGTCACTTGGGTGTGTGAGTCAGCATGTCTCTGAACTGGGGCCATTTTGGGCTCCTTATGCACCCTAAGTATGATGTTGAAGCACAGTATGTATTACTCCACCGGACTCCTGACGACGGTCGCTGTAATGCTCCGACGAGCCATCCAGCGGTGCGGCTTTGTAGCTTACCAAAATACTAAAACATTTCAACAGATTTTTGA
Source organism: Odontamblyopus rebecca (assembly GCA_030686955.1). Lineage (NCBI taxonomy): Eukaryota > Metazoa > Chordata > Actinopteri > Gobiiformes > Gobiidae > Odontamblyopus > Odontamblyopus rebecca. The sequence goes on from CM060664.1 coordinate 13,930,287, forward strand.
GTGCTGTGTCCCACATAAAATTGGTTCAAGGTCAGTAAGTGCAACCAGATTTAATATATAAGGCACACTGTTGATTTCTGAGAAAATTAAAGGATTTTAAGTGCAGTAAATATGGCAATGTTTTATTTTGGTTCTGTTTTCAGGTTGCGCTGTTGACTCCCAAAGAAAATTCATTTTGTTTTTTGGAATCTGCTCATACACAGACACCCAATACTGAGCAGCCTTCAATGCAATATTTGGAAAAACTTCACCAACTGGCAAACAAATTTGGATTTGGTACCAAAATTTTAAAGAGAAAACTGCTTATGTAGGGCAAAAGGATCTGGTAGACCAACATCAGAAGAGAAATGAACGGCTCAACCTGAAAACAGAACAAAAATAAAACATGAAATATAAAATCTTGATCTGTTTCTGTACTTTCTGTGAAAATTTGAGGTTATTTCAACAAGAATTCCCAAAATTACTGGCCTGCAAAATGATGTATTTGTCTACAACAGTTCATAAATTGCAGTTATATTTATACAGACAGAATTAATTGCCACATCTCTCCCAAATCTCCAGATAACTCATTAAATAACTTCTTCTCTGCTGTTGTCTGTATAAATCCTTTAAATAATGTGGGTGAATGAAACCAAGCACAGCTCCAGGTATATTTTTGAAGAGGAAATAATGTGAAAAGATTTTAAAAATGCATAATATAGGCCCTTTAAAGAGTATGTAACCATTTTTTTCCATGTATTTGAGCAAAATTAGTCTTGCTCCAGTACAGATATATTGTATGAACAGCTCTTAAGGTAAAAGTATGAACACAGTGTATCATTTGCAGATAATTATAAAGCGTTTTATTATGTTAGACAATCAGGAAGTGTGCTATTACCATGCTAGTTATTATCTTTACTCATAACTCCACACTTGCATCTGAAACTTAAATATTAGCATGCATAAGGTAAGTGAAGAGTAACTTTGGACCACTGCAAACTGTTAAAGTAATTCAGCTTTTTTTGTGTTTGAAGACCGTAAAAATCAAGCACTGCGCCTTTAATGATCCCTTAATATCAAGATTATTCTGATGAATGAGACACAAACCTGCTGTAACGACTGCTCAGTATCTGCGCCGATGTCAAAGCACTTTTTATCACCAATTATCAGTTTCCCATTAGCACGTCTTGCTCTTATCACCTTTAGATAGTGATCACACCATCCTCAGTATAATCTTCTCAGTGAGCCAGTCCTGGCGTTTCTTTGTACTTTTAGCAGTTGCAGTCACGAAGTGCCCAGTTGCTGTAGCAGAGAAGTGCTTATAAATTCATTGCTGTGAGTAATTACAAAGCTCTGAATGCTTAAAGTAAGTGAGGAATAACTCTGGAGCACTGGAAACTGTTTAAAATGAACCACTTGTGTTTTTTACATTGTTAAAGACCATCAAAACCAGCAACTTCCATGGGAGACAATAAAGTATTATCTTATCTTAAGATGAGTTCATCTCTCAAACTTAAAACACTCACAAGAGCTCACCATTACAGAACCCCGTGGTGGCTCAGTACAAACGCAAACGCCGCAACACAACAACAAGGCACAACACACCAAAAAAAAGCCACAACGTAAGTGAACGCGGGACTCTATTTTCCGACCCGGGAGGGCTCACAACAAATACAAACGCTACAATACGAATGCAAATGCCACAACACACCAAAAAAAGCCACAGTGGAAGGGGCCACGGGACTTTATTTTCCGACAGACAAAGCGAGGAGGATTGAACGGGCAGTCAGACAGTGACATCGATCTTGGCCACAAAACAATAAACTACCTGTACTCACATTTCTAACTTCGTTCACTTTACTTTTCACTTTCTTCTTCTTCAACTTTCCCATTCACTTCCAGTTTGATCCTCCTCGCTTGGTCCGTTGGAAAATAGAGTCCAGCGGTAACTTCTATTGTGACTTTTTTGGTGTGTTGTGGCTTTTTGTTGTGTTGTGGCGTTTGCATTTGTGTTATGGTATTTGTATTTGTTATGAGTCCTCCCAGGTTGGAAAATAGAGACCCATGTTCACTTCTGTTGTGGCTTTTTGTTGTGTTGTGGTGTTTGTATTTGTTGCAGTGTGTGCATTTGTTGGACTTTATTTGTTGGATTTTTGGACTTTATAGTTAGAGGTTTATTCTAAAATAACAGTAAAATACACTTTCTTTCCTCTGTAGAAATGGATCGTTCTTCCCACCCCAGAAGATTTTTTACTCAGAGAATTCTCATTTCTTAAAACAAGGCTTTGATGAAAATGAATAGACTTCCTAATTGTCAGCGACGGCCTGAATGAGGAGCATATGAATGGTGCCCAGTGGGATGAAAACGAAATGAGGCTTTATCGTCCTTCTCACACTCTCTCGCTCCTCATCTCTTCTTCAGCCCATTTCTTTCTCGGTCTATTTTTAGCCCACTTTTGTTATGACCTTTCGGCTGCTCATTTCTCCGATGCCTCCTGTCCCGTGCACCGCAGAGAACTATCCTTAAAGATCAGCGGGAGCTCGTACCTCCCGCCTCAGCTGACACAGTCTCATGTATCTCAGTGCGAAGCTTCATCCAGTCAATCACACAAACACAAACACACACACGAGCTGAAGACATTGCGTTTACATTCAGAGGGGAGTTAAAGAGGCTATTTTTGTTAAGAGAACCCTTCTTTAAACAGAAATGGAGGGCTTAAACATCTGTCTCCCATTTATAACTCTGTCCTCAAACCTAAATCAAAACAAACTAAGGTGTGAAAGCTCCATTATGATCCATGATTCTGCTAATATGACGCCACACTCAGGGCCAAGCTAACAAACAGAAACTGTAAACAAGTTAGGTGTGTTAGTTTCAGTGTAGTTAGTTCCTCTTTTCCAGGCAGATTTAAGTTAGTGTCCTCCAGCATTCTGACCAGAACTCAAGAAGCAGCTTGGATGAGCTGCGAAACATTGTCGAGCAAAATAAACTTTTCTCCAGTTGACAAATTGAACTTCCCTTTTTACCGTGGATTCTACTTGGATGACTGAGGGATTTATACACATTCAGAGCTTGACTTTAATAAGAGAGGTTGGGGGTTCAGTGACTGGAAATAAATGATGAGAGCAGGGTTCTGCCAAGCTTACAGCAACAACAACGGTCTAATAATTAGCTGCAGACACTGGCACTGACTTACTAGTATGTTGACTGCAAGAGCTGATTATAGAATATATATCTGTACTGGGGTAAGAGACATATTGCTGAAATACTTCAAAAATCAGGTTCAGGACCTTTGGCTTAAAACCTTAGAGTCTCTCAAAAACATTACGTATTGCAGATGTGTTTCAAAACTCCAGAATGGACTTGGTTGTCAGGAAGTGCACTGTGAGCATTCTAATTGTTGTGAGCATTGCCGTGGCTGCAAACTCTGATGCTCTGAATGCATAATGTAACAGAGGAATAACTGGACCATTGCAGAATGAACTAGTTCTATTTTTTACGGGCACAAAACCATAAAATGAATCCCAACTAGTCCAAAGAATAAAGACACATTCAGCCCTAAAAAATGAAATTGTTTCACTCATATATTGAATGTTAAGTCGATAGTAGTAGACCTAACTATCTTGATAGGCCTAGCCCTAATTGGTACTTTGCAGCTAATTTTGTCAACATTTCCTGAGGGTCTGATGCTAACTGAAGGCACTCCTCTGTCTGAGGCTTTGTTAGATTTTAATGTGAGTTTTGCTCTAACACAATCTGCCCAGAGAGAGATTATTTAGCTGGAACTAAAACAGATGACCTGATTTGTGCTGCTAAACAAGGCCATCTCAAATAACATTATGTTCACAAGTTCGCTAACATTTTTCAGTTAGTCACTTGCACATTTTTTTTGTTGAAAATCAAATACTCAAACAGGACCATGAAGCCTCATACTGACCACAGACTCTTGAAAACGTGCTGTTTAAATCCATTTTATAATGAAGTTTTCAGACCATCTTAAACTTTTTTGTCAGTGTTTGCTCATGTGTGCATTGTTCTGTCACAGTAACTGCTCACCGTTCCATCATAGAGCTCCATGTAGAACACCCCCAGCGTGACCCCACTGCAAAGCATCAGCACAGCAGATTGTTTGAATGAGCTAGCTGTAAAAGTGTTGTGCCAGTGCGGTACTCATGCCAGTTCCTCTTTGAATCAGCAGAGGTTCACGTGGGGCCATGGTGCTCTTCAGGAGCCCCCTGCTCAGGTACTCATCATGCCCCACTCTTCTCACTGTCACCACAGCGGAACAGGAGGCACAAGGGAACAACAGAGTAAAGCTGTATCAGATCTGACGTTTAATAAACTTAACTTTAAAGTCTTGTAGAGGCAAGTTTTGTTTCTGTTTTTGTCGTACCTTAAAGGAACTCGATGTGAAATCTGCCTCCTCGCGTAACCGAGTGAAAAATTACAGGAGTGAGATGGGGGAAAATGGGTGAGGGGGAATGCAATGCTATCAAATGTTCTACATGTATGTGTATAGGCGGAATGTTCAGCAGTTACTGTGGCGACACTGTGCGCACATTAGCACAAACACAGATGGAAAAAAGTTTTAAGACAATTGAAGAAAACATACAAGATGGATTTAAACCACACTTTCGTAGGAGCTGATCAGCACAAGTGTTCATTAAAGTCTAACTTGAGTAACAGAGATTCAGACAGAGTAGTGCTTCAGTTAGCGTCTGTATAGATCTAAAAAGAATGAGAAAAAAACAGAACTATTCATTTAAAAAGATTTGCAGTGAACCAAAGGCATCAAGGGCATCGAGTACTGTTTACAACGAGAGACTAAAGACCAAAGCACAGTTTTGCCGTCAAAGTAAAGCTAAAAACAACTAGCATGCTAACAGACAATAAAACTGCCTATAATTAGATGCAGGTAGTTCAAAGCAGACTTATTTTCACCCCAAGAGGTGCTTATGCAATATCTGTACTGGGACAAGACTAATTTTGCTCAAACCCGTGGAAATACATCGGATGCGGGGCCCTGAAGACCGAGGTACATTAATTAGATGCATATTAATTGCACATCGCCTTATCTGTGTTGTTGGGAATAGAGGAAAAATGGCCCAGATGCAATAACATTTATGAAGGAATATTTTATTGTTTTTGTAAGGAAATGTGTCCTCGGCATTTGGCTCATCGTCCAATCCATCTTGGGGATCCATGGGCGGTACGAAGTATGGCCAAGTACCAATCTCCTGAGCTTGGATTGCAAGGTCATGACAACAACCAGCTGAACCAAAGGATTTTTGCCAATTGTGGATACCGGAATACAGATCCAATGAGAACATGCTGTTCCGCTTGAAACTAGATTTAGAAACTAAATTTCATCCAAGATTTGTAAGAACATGAGTGACTATTGTCTGACATGTTCTGAAATATGTTTTTTTGTCCGTTAATGGTGACCTTTTAATAGAATCCTTTATTACAAAAATATGAATCACAAAAATCATTACAATCGCCATCCAATGCTTGTCAGAAAAAAATTATATTTTCCCCAAAATTGAGAATGTTAAGCAACTGATTGCAATTTTGGAATGGATACCAGTCTAGTATCAAATCCAGATGCATTGCCAAAATCTTAATAATATTCTAATAAAAATGGATACAGTGCCCTGAAGAAGACTTGTCCTTGAATTAAAATGCATCGACAGTCTAATAAAACGTCTCCGTACTAATCAGAGTGCCTCAGCTCAGTTTTGTCTTGGTCTTAAAATTTTGACAGCAAGTTTTGGAATTAAAATCAATATTGTGTTGACTGAATTTGGCTGGTTAGAAGGCTGCAGCATAAACTACTAGCTACCTCTATATATCTTTACTACTGTTTCTATGTCGACTTCCCTTGCTGTAAGTTCACTTGAAGAATAGTAAGAAGCTGAGTCACAACTTTGGAACTGTATCAAATAACATTAGCCTTAAAATTTGGCTAGCATCACACTGGCAACTGTTGTAAGTCTGGGTTGAAATTCTCATATAACAAGAGGATACTGTGGTGTTCCTTGTATTACCAACGTTGTCAAGTTCTTTTATTGATATAGCGCCAAGGTGGTCCATCAAAGCATGGTAAAAACAAAGTTTCAAATAACCTCGATTAGAACCCTGCATTAGGTTTTCACATCCAGAAGATGATTTAGGAAGAAATTTGGAAGAAAATGGATGTTATTGAGGTTGTTGAAGTTTCTGTATGAACTTTTGAAAATCCTGCAAATGATTTGGTATTCCTTAAGGAACTGTCACAGAAAGAAAATTCAGTTGTCAAGAAAGCTGCTTTAACAGCTTTTGGCCCACATCTTTGGCATTTGAAGTGAAGAAATGGTTGGCCTGGCATTCTTCGACTCCAGTGTGACAGAAGAAAAGAAGAACTCATGGTTCACAATATTATGGAAAAGGAAGGTTCAGAGGTTCCACCAAAGCAAAGTGATGCCCTTAATCAAGCAGATTATGAAGGGAAGCAGGTCGGTGATTTTGTCACCACCAGCAGGATGCATTTCTTAGAAGCTCTCAATCTGCCAAAAACATTTTGAACAATTCTCCAGCAGATTGGGCTGATGATGCAGACTTTCAGAAGCTGCTAAAACTGTGCATTCCAGGAAAGTTGTCAGTGATGTTGCTCAAAGGAAGTGAAGCTTATTCATGATTTTAACTGTAGCCCAACAAAGAATGAACATCAGAAACAGTTTCTACTGCAAGTTGTCAAAGAGCACAGGCACATCTTTTGTGATGCCAACAAAGCCAGAGTGGTTCCTGGACTTTCTCAGTAACTTTTTATAGACTTTATGGACTTTCTAAGCAAGTTTTATGCAAGTTTCAGTTCGTGTTTTCAGAATAAAATGACAAATTATTCAAATCTGCCTTATTTATTTGGTTCGCTATGTTATAGTATACAAGGAGGCCCCATATGGCAATTTTAAAGTGTCATGAGCAACCTCTAAATATGAATTAATTTGCATAAAATTTGGACCAAAATATTTTGGCCAGATATGGAACACAATGCAGGGTTCTAATATAGAGAATATAAAAACAAATACATTCCCCTAATATAGCACATTTAAAACAACCATCACAAGTTGACAAGTTGAAGACTGTTAAAAGTTATCTCGAGAAAAAAATGAATGTAAAATGAGGTAAGGAGGTTCTCAGATACATATAATGACTTCATACTAAATACTAAATACTGAAGTGTGCAAGATTTGCTTCTTCCAGTGCAACTATTATTTTGTTCTGTCTCGCTGTCAACGCCAAAATCTCAAAACAAGTGAGGTTATATCCGCAACTCCATTTCGCCAAAATACTTAAGCCTGTCACTGTTCTGTCTGTGCGGCTGTAGCAGAATTCGCTGCAGGTTTGTGTGACAGCGAGAGCGGGACATGTGTTTCTGTTCACCGTGTGGGGCTGAGTGAACAGGGTAGTTTTTAATTAGCGCGACGTATTTCGGCGGGGGGGGGGGGGGAAGACTTGAACCAACTGACAAAAAAGAGTGTGACAACGCCTCAATCCCTCCCCCATACATCCAATCCTCCTCCCTCCCTCTTCCTTCTTCTCCTCTTCTCCCTTCACCGTTCATCACAGCCTGTCCGGTCCATCATCCTAACGCCACGCTGGAGCCAAGCAGATGGTCCACTGTAAAAACCGGATGGTGTTTTAGGCAATTTGCAGTGTTGGGAAGTAACTTAAGGCATGTGCCGAAAACGCATATTCTAATTTTGAGAGCCTGTATTCCAGTACAGCTGCTTTTTCCTTTTCCTTTTTTAAATCAAAGGGAATACATGGTGGTACTTTATCATGTAATTTAAATGAAACAAAACACATCTCCAGGTATGTTTTTGAGGAGTTAACATTATAACATGACCGTAATATAGAACCTCAAAGTAAAGTAACACATTTGTACAACAGCTCATTTGCAGTTCAAGGTCTGTACCGTATTCTCACTAACAGGGCATAACATTTTGTGAAATACATGTTCATCGTTTTCCATCTACCCATCTACCCTGCAGTATTTCAGATTTATCTTTATATATATATATATATATATATATATATATATATATATATATATATATATATATATATATATATATATATATATAAATAAATCATTTCAAAGTTTTTGTTTTGTCCAGACAAAAGTAGGGCTCCCAAACTTTGACAACTAGTTGCTGTAATAATAATATTGCGAAATACCGCTAAAGGTAATGTAATAGTCCCATACAGGCGCACCTCTTATTCAGGCTGTACTCTCAGTCCAAGGTGGAAATTTATGGAACACTCTACCTCAAACAATAAGAGAATGACCCACATATAACTCATTTAAAGCCTAATTAAAAAGTTGGCTTCGGTCGAATCAGAAATGCACTCACTTGTAATATATAATTTAGAAATTGTAATGTATTATGTTAAATGAATCTTTGAAAATGTGTATGGATATGTGTGAGTGCTGGTGTGCTTATGACAATGATAGGTGTGCTGGTGTGTATATACTAGGAGGTGTTTTAGATTTAGCAGTTTTGTAATATTTTTTATAGTAGTGTATATAGGGATGAAATGTTTATTCTTGTGTTGTATATTATTTCCTAACTCCCCCAAACTCTTGGGACAATGGATGGAAATTAGCATTGTGCTAAAATCTGTTTTACATTCATGCTATATATGCTTGTCTGTTCATTAACATGCATTGTCCCATTAAAATAAATAAATAAAAATAATCAAGAAATATTTGTATGCGAAAAATATTGACTATTGGCTCAAAATTGACCGGAAAAGCGTTTATTGTATTGAGACGAGGCAGGTCGGCTGGGTTGAGACTCAGGGTGGGGGTTCAATCTCAATCTTCACATGGCCCAGCAGGAAGGGACCCCCCTTGTAGGCGTCTTATGTCTGGAAGTGAACAGATATGGGTTGGGAGGGTGGGGTCGAGTTATTCGGAACAAACTGGGTCAGCGGGTTAGGCTGCTATAAATAGGCTTCTGGGAAATTGAGGCATGGCAGAAGTGAGTTGTAATTCACTGGAGAGGAGGCGAGGGCAGTTGAGGTGTGGTCCTGCTCCCGAACTTAAGTTAATCATATTAACTACATTTAGTGTACTTTATAAAGTCTTTGTATCATGTGGCAAAAATAAGGAGTCATGCAAAGGCAAAAAGCAGTAACCGTGTCAGTTTCTGCATTTTGTCTTTGCACGACTCCTTATTTTTGCCACATGATACAAAGGCAAAATACAGTAACTGCCAAATAAGAGTAAATTTTGAGCTCAATATTTTTTTCAAAATATTTATTCACATGATAAAGGAGGTCTCAAATACCCCCAAAATAACATTAAGTCATTTTTGACCAAACATGATATTATGCCTTATGCCTTGTAGGGCAGTATAATTATCTTTATATATTACATTTGGACTTTTTCTTTTACACAAAGGACACATGGTTTAACAGTTTCTCAGTGCCAGTTTGCTGCTGAAGACCTCATAGAGTGAATAGTTCGTTTGTATGTGTTGATTGGCCAATTATTTTGAAATGGCAGAATGAAGGCAGGATGCATTGGGCTACTCCAATTATCACTGTTCAAACTCTATATATGTGGTATTTTTTGTGTCTTATTCTAGAATAAAATTTGTATCTGTAGTACAGGCAGCATTCATCATGTGTTTCTGTTCTGTTGATCTGCTTTTCTTTGTTTGTTTTGCTGTAGTAAATGTATAGATTTTGGTCACAGTAAAAGTGGATGTGGATTCATAATTAATACTATAACATTACAACAGTATTGATTCATATCTAGGACTCTAATGCATGAGATATTTTACTGAGCAATACAATGAGCCCAATCAGCCTTATCTAAAACTTTAATGTGCTCAAAATTCATTGATCTGACCATATTAGTCATTATTATAGCTTTTACATCAGTTTTAGTAGTGTACCGCCAAGCCACTTTCTGCTCCCAGTTTACAGTTTACCTCACAGCCTTTTAACCATAAAATGCTAAGTCTAATTTCAATTAGGCCCAATTTTGATTTGCAATAAGATTTTTCCCCACATTCACTAAAAATGTTCTGCAAGCTACAAATAATTGTCAAAACAAAGATGTAGAATTGTTTCTGTTGAAGAAGCGCCTTAAACAGTGAGCTCATTTTAGTTAGAACGCTCATTTTGTTGTGATCTGTGGAGAGAAAAGGCTTAAACACAGTATTAAAGCAAAAATCAGTTAACATATCTGACGTTAGTTCTTCAGTAGTGATCATATTTAACTCGTGACCCATCGGGGGAAATCTATCTCCATTTTATGAATGAGATAAAACTCACTAATCTGAACAGTGTTGAGGCGGCGTTAAACATGTGGCTCATGTGGGGCCAAAGATGTGATTTTCACTTTCACAACATTTAATTTAATTTAACTGATTTCAGAGCAGTCTCTCAGGCTCGGTGTTAAACTCCTCTGCTTTTCTCTTCTCTGTGAGGTGCTACAACAGCCGATTCCAATGTAAAAAAAACTGGGGAAATTAAAACAAATTTGAATTTTAAGCCTACATTTTGGCAATAATTCTTGTTTTGAACTATTTTCCTTCCAAAATTACATTCTACTTACATTCCTAAGTGGTAGGGCTTAACAATTTTGGAAAATGTATGTCATTGTGATTTTGATAGGATTTCTTTAACAATTTTGGAAAATGTATGTCATTGTGATTTTGATAAGATTTCTGTTTTATTATGACAGGATTCTGGTAAAATTATGTTAAAATCCAGAATAATTGACAAGACTAAAATATGAAATGTCAAACTAACACAAGAATCACATTTCAGAACATGGATTAGCAGTTTTTATGCAAGATAAGACAGATATTTTTGTTTGTGGAGGAAATGTTGGTACTTTTAAAGCTGCAGCCTTTGCGATTTGCTAATTGCATCCATTAAAATTGCACTTCCGATCATATTGCGATTGATCTTCTCACCCTGGCATGTGAATAGCTTTATATAACAACCCCTCTGCAGGTAATAGAGCAGCAAAAATAAACAAGTCTCAGTGACAATCTGAGCTGTTGATCTGTCACTTCTCACCTTCCAAAATTTACATAAGATAACTGGGATGTTCGAAAATTATGCACCTCCTTCGAAAAACCTCAAACTCACTCTTGGACACTTTGCTCGTATATTCCGCTCCTCCAGCTCTTCTCAAGGTTTCCCCGCAGACGGGTTGAGATGAGATAAACGCTCCCAAACAAAATCTTTTCATCAAAATGAGCAATTAGCGGCGCGTCCTGGAGGAACTGTCATGTAAGTAAGCACACGGCTGCGCTCTTTAATCTGCGAGGTAAACACCAGCCCCGGAGATTCTTGGCGTTGGCACGGATCAGTCCATAAACAGCCGCTGGCCTATTCGACTCCCTGTAGCGCGTGGATGTGTGGATGTGTGGATGTGTGCGGAGGAAAAGCTGTGGTGGTATTAGCGGTGACAGAGGGAAGAGCTGGGGCTGTGCTTTCCGTAAAAATGAAGCAGTTTTGTCCCCCGCTATTTTGGGGATGTGATATCATTAAGAGACAAAATCACCACGGAGCTACAGTCTGTCCACACATTGTTTTCATATAATACCAGGAATTAGTCTGCTTTGAAACAGGATTTGCCTGTGCTGGAATAAAACAGGCACGGGGTTACATAGGCCTGTTACGTTAAACTTTCGAGGCTCATGTAAGTGAGAATACCTAAACCGATTTATGCCACTGACACAATAACCCAAGAGCAGATTTAAACCACTATTCTGACTCTACAACATTGTTAAAAAACACAGACTGCAATAAATAAACAGCAAAATGAAATACTTTAGTTCTTTGTTTGCATCTGTAATGAGTCATAGAAGTAACTAAATCAACCTTTTTCTGCTCAGATTGTATTGTATAACCAAAAAATAACCAAAAATTCCCCAGTAGTGCAGAGAAAATGTACCCATGATAAATATTAAGCTCCAACATATATTTTTCCAGCTTTCAAATACTGAATGATGAGTTTAGTATTTAGTATGACAGGCCTAAAGTCACAGTAACCAATAAAAGAATACACAGCCTGGCCTCAAAAAAAAGAGGCCATTTTATAGTTAAATCCATCAAATCTGCGCTGAAGTTACTACGTGGCAAACATCCGGTGAACACAAGGGCTGTGATTGGCTTCTCCACAAAGACTACACAGACAATAGATTAAAACAGCTTGGAACGGCTAAAGATTGGCACAGAAATGTTTGCAACTGAGCATAATATGACTGTTTAGTGTCAAGTAAATAAAAAAATATGATATGGTTTGGGTCGCAGAACTATAAACCGGCCTTTATAATCACAACTGAATCTGTGTTGTCAGTGCCTAAACCTGCAGGTTTAGGACACATACAAGTATCCTTCATTCTCAGTATTTGGAGAGACCATGAACCTCCAGAATTCAGTCACTGAGCTGCACAGGCTGCACTAGGCTTGGCAGGTTGGCTGCAGGAGTCAGGATTTAGGTAGTGACCATTCAAATCAGAGGGAGGCATTTTAGGTTTAAGGCAAGGCAATACACAAATTAATTCAAATTCAATTGCAGAGTAAGAAATACATTAAAATCACAATACAAACAAATCAAAACATAAATAATGATCATAAAATTAAAAGAGAGAGAGAGCCGTTGAATGAGAGAGAAAAGTGTGGAATAAGAAATTAACATTTTTCAGTCATTTGCAGCTAAACAGAAGAGTTTTGAGTCTGGATTTAAACAGTCAAAGCTGAGTCTGTCTCACATGTTCAGACTGTTCCACGTTTTAGCTGCATGAATCTGAAACTCTGACTCCCCGAGTTTAGTCCTGAATCTGGGCACCAGCAGGAGGCCGGTCCCTGAGGTGGTTCATATGGCACTAACATGTCAGGGTTGTCTGGTGAAGAGATAAGGTAGAGCTGGATCACAAAAGGGTAAAAGAATAGCAGTGCAGGTGATCTACAAGGATTAACGAGAAATCTAAACAATAGCCCTTACTGAAAAGTGGGCAAGGTACAAACCCGAGGGACACCAACTGAAGATATTAAAGTCCTTTATTGCATCGAGGGACCCCAAAGCATTTCGACCAGAAAAATGGCCATTGTCAGGGCATAAGAGTGAAATAGGACCCACCGGTGTCCTTAAGTACAATTATATCACATGACAACATCACATGACTACAGATAAAACACACAGGAAACGTTGGCCAACCATGAGGAAAGTATGAGGAAAGTATAAATGATGGGCCGACCCTCAGAACTACAACAAGATGCTTTGGCATGTTGGAGACAGGTGGGTGTGCCCATCACATAACTATCAAATATACAGTATAAAAACATATAGAAATACAAATACAACACGCTACACCACAAATCACAACATTGAGTCCATTAGGAAATTGGCAAAAAAGTTATAGGAAAGTAGTGACTTATGTGCTCTTACTTCCTGGTTCGAGTCGGGACCTGAGCTGCAGCGTTCTGGATGTTCTGCAGCCGTCTCACAACATTGAAACTGTCAATCCAAATGAGAAACTCGTGTGAGGCTCATTCTGCTCTCTGATTGGATAATACGACTGTGAAATGGGACTAAGAATAAATCAGCAGAAGCATTATTATCAGCAAAAGCTTTATTTGATTTCAACATATTTATATCCTTTTTGGGAACACGTTTATGAAAGTTCAAATCAAAACCTTGCACACAGTTTATCTTGACATATACTAATCAGTCATTATTGCATCCTCAGTCGTATGTGGCCTATTCTGGTTGCTGGAAACATAACATTGATTGAGCTGAGTTGTATAATGTGATTTTGCTTGTCTCCTCTCACTTCAGGTGGGGCTCATGTTCTCAGACTCTGTGGACGTCTGGCAGTCTAATGCTTATTCATGGTGTCACATTTCGCCCACAGCTCAGAGGAGACTGTTTTCTCTCCCAGACACAAAGTTTGATCAGGTGAAATGCACGTCCTTTAGTTTGGCCGATTAACTGGTGAATGACGTTTTAGTGAATTGTGCATTATTTGACTAAACTTAAAAGTGCGTTGTGTAAGATTTCTGGTGGAGGATCCGTCAAATGCTTTTTTCCATGGAGATGTCATTACATTGTCTGGAATGTTTCACAGCATGGCATTAAACCTTCATGGAAACCAAACCAGATGAAGTTACAGGTCAGATCTGTGGAGAGGCGACCCTGCTCACAATCAAAATACCTGTTTTCATAGGTATTTTTGAGCTATAAAACAACTGTAATGACTGTCATAAACATAAAGTAGAGCTGTTTAATGTCACACTGTGAAACATTCCAGGCAGAGTAATGACATCTCCATAGACACAAGCACCCCAACAAAAGTTACATAATGCACCTTCATGCATTTCCTTCGAGGTCAATAAAATATCTATCTATCCTTTTACATCTATCTCGTGTTGTCAGGATATAAACCTTCCCCACTCGAGTTCAATACAAAAGAATAGACTCAATACTTATTTACTGATCCTGATTTTGATACCCAAATTATTATTTTAAAGCTCTTTTTAGACAATGTTATTTTCAACATGAAAAAAATCATTTTACACCATGTGGCCTTACAATAGTTCTGATACAGGGTATTTTAAGAGCACTTAAATGAAAATTAAGACCAACATCACACTTATTATGTGGGTGAAAAACACCAGATCCAATTCTAATAATGACCATTACTCACTACTTTAAATAACAAAAAAAAATACTTTTATTATAAAATCTCATTCAGAACTCATTCATAGTCATATGTGTTGCTTGTAAAATGGACAAAAAATCATTTATAACATTCTAACAAGACAAATTAACCTTTCACATTGTCTTGTCTCACATTGCCCTGCAGCCCAGTTGAGTTTACAAAGAAATAGGCTAATGAAATTTAAGACCTTTGTGAAGAAAATACGATATGGACAACATAATTTAAGACTTTTGAAGGGCTTAATTTAGGAACATGAAATTTAAGAGTTTTTTAAGACTTTTAAGACCTCGTGGCTACACTGTGATAAAGCTCAAGTTGAAACTGTACATAGGAAAGGACAGATGTGAGTTTTTTAGCATTAATACTGGCTGAAATGAGATTCAATACTAGTTTGAGTATTGTTTAGTATGTGTTTTTCGGTACTTTTGCCTATAGTCTATCCTCTAAAATCAATTCACCCCTGATGCCTGAACGAGCAGCAGACTATAGTCGACGAATATTTTTTTTATAATTTATATAGGACAATAGCAGAAAGTAGAAGTGAGTGACTATGTGAGTTAGCGGAAGATTTAGTATTTTTTTAGTATTTGAATGTAAATAGGCAGATTAAACAAGTTTATTCTGTGTTTACATACTGTACATACTTTGTTTCTGGTACATTTTTTTCTGCATAAATAGTAGTTTTTGCATGAACTCCAGTACAGGTGTAGTCTTGTTTGAGTCTGACACACAGAAATAGAGAACAGTTTTTAGAGCTTTTGCCACACTCCCTTTTTTTAGTCCACTAATCGATCAGCAGGACGTATTATTAATGGACCAAGAATTTCTTTCGTCGACGACAGGCCTATGGTGATTCACAAATTCGAAATGAAACTAGATATCGATTTGAGCAGGCATCAAGAGTAAAAAAGTCATATTCACAGGACAAAAACAAAGATATAAGACCACATGGTAACAAAAAGTAGTACAATTTAATGATTTAATGATTTTAATGACTTTCTATTGTCTACAGAAAGAGTGTTTTTTTTTTTTTTTTTTGAAATTGAAGTATTGTGACACTATTCATACCAAATCTAATTATAGTTTTTGTGGTATTTTTGCTTGAATATTTCCCATAAAGATGTTTCTGGCGCTGTCATTGAACAAAAGCAGAGTTTACACCTTGGACTGCGCTTGAGAATCGGCCGCTCTGTTCCTCTTTGCGGTAATGAGGACCATATGTTCCCAGTGTTTTTACTGCAAAATGTAAGCTTCGTGTTCATTTGCAAAATATTTGTCTTGCGGTATTAATTCCAGTCCTGCAGATTTATGGGCTGCTCGTTCAGGCATCGGAGTGCATTGATTTTAGAGGCTTGTTTCCACTGCAGTAGTACAGTACAGCATGGGCTATAGGACAGTAATGGGGAGGTTTACCAACGACTGTCATTCACTTTTCTACCACAAGGGTCTAAACATGTTCTTTGTTATGATGGAAGATCGAGGAGACAATACTTTTTTTTTCAGTAGAGTACAGAAAATTGCAACAACATTGGTTAAAGGCACTCTGCTTTTACTAAGAAACTAGTTTTTGTTCTATTGATGTACGAACAGGATTGGGCACTGTTTTAAAAACTATTTTAAAAAAAACAAGGACAAAAAAAGACATTTGCTGTATAAAAAATGTGAAAAACAGCTACCGTAAAATACCAAATAAGAGCCGGGGCGTTAATTATTAATTCCTTCCTCACAAAAATCTTGCTCAGAAAAATTGGGAAAATGTGGAACTCAAATTCTTTTAACCCCTTTAACGGCTGAATTTATATAGATTTATTTATTTATTTATTTTTTTAAGTTTTGTGTGTGTTTTTACCTTTAAGTAGATGGTAAATTAAATTGAGATTATTATTTTGACGATAGAAATTTCAGTATGTTGCAAATTTGCGACAACTAGAAACAAGTGCTTGCCAAAGGTTCCTTGGAAGGTTCTGCATCTGCACTAACAACACTGAGGGAATGCAGCCGCTATATCGTTTTATATCATCATCCAAATGGTTTGTTGCAAATTTGTGACATTCGGCGTTAAGAGGTTTTAACCAGTATGACTAGAATTTACGCAACTTTCTTTGCAGATGTGGCGAGTTCATTTGAAATGTTACAACAAAATATCTACAGAGTGGAGAGTTTCCCACATTTGGAAGTGACTCCTGAATTACAGAAAGTCATTAAAACCCTCCACAGCATGCAAACATGTACTTAGGGAGTTAAAACCAATGACAGACACAACAAGTGTGGAGCAGCAGAGTGAGAAAGTTCATCACCACATCAGGGCACAAGGAGTGAGCTGTTTATTTCAGCGCTTATAGTTTATGCAAATGAGCCATGTGGTTTTAAGTTTGTTTCTGTAGAGACGACACGAACATCAGTCTTGCGTTCTGTTGTTGCAGCACGACTTCTGTCTTCCAGCATGTACGTTACACTCGGCGTTTATTTGGAACCGCCAGTTATTTATCAAAATATACACCTACTCCCGGCATTTAAAGGCAGTTAATCGAAACCAGTATTTTACGTTACGATTCAAAGTGGCCCATTCTAATTATTCACCACGATGGGTTTATAGTAGATCACTGTAAAGCTAACAGCATCTAGCATGCTAACATGCAATTCCTGGCTATCACACAACAATCAGAATACACTATCAGACACGCAAAATGTGTCTTGCAGATACACAGATATATTGTATAAGCAGCTCTGCGTACTGTCTGCATCTACAAGCAGGAATTGTGCAGTTAACGTGCCAATTTTACTTTAGTTTGCTTTACTGTGACTGCCAAAACCTCGCTCTGGTCTCTGAAAGTTGTGAAAAATTAATAAACACATCATAGTGAATAATTAGGATGTTCTGAATACATAAGGTAAGTGAGGAATAACTTTGGAACACTGCAAACTTTAAAAACAGAAAAAATCAGGTATATTTTGACTTTTTCTTTCTTCTTGCTACTTTTTTTTTTTTTTTTTTTACTGCAGTTGTACCTTTTAAACGTATTTAATTATAGGCCCATTAACTATCGGCTTGTTTATTAGTGCACAGAGATAACTTTCACACCCGTCGACCTTTTTGTTAATACTGGATCTGTGAGCACCAGAGATCACTTTTGACAGGTCTGTATCAGCGGATGAGATGCCGCATTATTGTCAGTACCAACATTCCCCGGTCGTCTCCGTCTTTGGAAAACCCAGGCAGCCGAATGTGATTTCTTCCCGCTTTGGGCTGTGGTTGGACTGATGCGGCGCTCTCCAGCCTGACACTGGAAATCTGCGATATCTGATCAATGTGACGCGGCCGCCACAGCCCCGGGCGCCGTCGCAAATGTACGCTTCAAAGTGGCAATGGGTAATTAAATGGGAAGTTATCGTAAATCTAACACTAGAATACAGTAATGCCACGGAGTTCATTATAAACAGCCTAAGGGGGTGATTCGCCGGAGAAACATGGAAGAGGGCGAGTGAAGTCATCTTTTCTATTTGCAAATGCCTGAAATCTTTGAATTTTTAAAACTAAATGAATGTGCAATTTAATTTCACTGATAGCCACATGCTGAATTATTTTGTTGGTATTCACAAACAATGGTTCTTTTCTTTTTTTGTCTTTATAAATATAATATAATATAATGAATATATAATAAATAATATATAATAATAAAATATGCAATAAAAATATTAAGGAATCAAAGTATATGTAAACAAGATTTACAAATCACTTTTTTTTCCTTTTATATTTTTCTTATTTTCAAAAGGAAAACACCATCTTACTAAAGGCAAACAATTAAAGAAACCAATTTTCTTACATTTCTTAATTTACTAACCCTAACGCTAACTGTCTTAAAATCTTGTAAAAACAAATTGATTTTAAACCGTTTGTAGTGGTCCAAAGTTATTCCTCACTTACCTCATGCCTTCTGACCATCCTAATAATTCACTGCGATGAGTTTATAATCGTTTTTTCACAACTTTCAGAGGCCAGAGCAGAGCCGTCGCAACAACTAGCATGCTAAGCACGCACTTCCTGATTCTCTGACTGTATAATGCTTTATAGTTGGATTGAGACAGTACACCATAGACTTATTTTCACCTCGAGAGCTGCTTTTACAATATACAAGCTTGTATTTTTCATTATTTGCATTGGTACGGAAGCTGGGGGGGCTCACAACAAATACAAATGCCACAACACATCAAAAAAGCCACACCGGAAGTGATTGCGGGATCAAGAGGGTAATTATTTATGATGGTCAGACAGTGAAATCGATCCTGGACACAAAACAATACATTTAGACCCATTATCTTCATGACTCACATATAAAATATACATATAAACATAATAAAATTGTGAATTGTGTAAATAATGCATTGTAAAGCGACTTTCTGACATATGTCCGTGAACAGTGCCACATAAATAAACAGTTACTTTTACTTACGTTTCCAATTTTGTTCACTTCTCCGTTCCTTTACTTTTCACATTATTCTTCTTCAACTTTTCCCATTCCCGTTACTTCCGTTGTGGATTTTCTTAGTGTGTTGTGGCATTTGTATTTGTTGTGAGATCTTACGGGTTGGAAAATAGATTCTCACGGTCACTTCCGTTGTGGCTTTTTTAGTGTATTGTGGCTTTTTATTGTGTTACGGCATTTGTATTTGTTGTGGCGTTTGTATTTGTTGTGGCATTTGTATTTATGTTGTTGCATTTGTATTTGTAGTAGCGTTTGTATTTGTGCTGTTGCATTTGTTGTAACATTTGCATTTGTTGTGCCCCCCTGGCTTCTGTACATGAGAAATAGATTAATATATCAGTTGGCCTACAGTATATTTTGCACTTTTTTGACCTTCACTGTCCTGCACAGGCCCATATTTAATTCATCTTCTGCTTAAAGAATTCACATAAAACTTAATTTATCCTAATTTGCATCCCATGTTCAATATATAGATTTACAAAAAAAGTATTAATCAAGATGCTTAGACAAGAAAATACACGATTTGCAACATTCCAGGAAGATTTATATGAACACAATAATGAATCAATATCCTATTCTTCTTTTTACCCCATTCTTTATAATGGATTGTCCGTTTTGCTCATTTCAAACTCCAGTTGAACACTTAAACATGTCTGAGTCATGAAGATAATGGGTCCATAAGAATCTTTTAAGGCTGGAAACCACTTACAAAGCCGTCACATCAAAACTCATTACTTCACACTCCGCAGAACAGTGAGTATTTTAGCGCGACAAGCTAAGCCTTATAAAAGCAAATGAATTCTGTATTGATGCGCTCCCGTAAATTGCTTGGTGTTGTAGATATAATTAATAGGCTTAGTCTTGTGCATGAACTGCGGAGGAACTGAATGATTTGTGGTGCTCGGGAGGGACTGGACGGTGCCATTAACAACCTCCAACTGGCCGCAGCCTCAGATCAGCAGCACAGAGCCTATATTTGCCCTAAAGAAAACGGTTATAGAAAGAATCGATTGTGTGTAGAGCAAAGGATATCGAGTCGCACATTAAACCAAGCTTAGGGAACAACCGTGTGTATGAAGATTTTAACATAGTGATGCTACGAGTGTCTGTGCATTTGAAACTCTTTCTGGACCCTAAATAAACATGAAATAAAATGCTGTGACTGTCAGCTACTGTTAAATATTTTTTAAATCTAACAGTGAAACAGTCCTTGGTCAATAATAGACAAGAAGCTTAACCAACGATCACAGAAAACCAGCAAATGGAGAACTGCCGCAGAGCAACCCCTGTCCTTAGACCCTCTTTCTTGGCAAGGGGAAAAAAAACTGTGAGAAAAAGAAACCATGAGAAGAAGAATAGTGAAGGAAAAATCCACTTCCATGGACTAAACCAGGATTAAATTGGGTCTAAGATAAACCAGGACAAGCAGGTTACAGATGTGTCCAGTACTAATGTACATCTATTTGTAGATAAAGTTCAAATCTGCAGATGCCACTCAAGACTAAAGGAAAGAGGGGGGAAGGGGTTAAGATGACTTGAATTAAGAAAGTTTTATGAAGATTTGAGTCAATTTCACTTGACAAGTACAATAATCTGCAGTAGAACAAGACTGTTTCACTGCACTGTACTTAAAATATGAAAATACATCTTACTACACTTTTTACACTTAAAATAAGAAAATATTAAATGAAATTGAATGTTGCTTGAATTTAGAAAAACACTTATTCCATTGGTATACAATTTTACTTTAATTTCAAGTTGAATCTACTCAAATAATAGATTTAAGGATCCAGGTTTGACATTGACCTATGACCCTTTAGTCATGAGTGGACTTTGCAGATCTGAACTTTATCTACAAATTGATGCACATTAGTACTGGACACATCTGCAATCTGTTTGTCCTGGTTTATTCCATGGCAGTGGATCTCTCCTTAACTATGCTTCTCCATGTTTTTTTCCCATGTGTGAGTGCTGGCCACTTATGCCAGTGAAACCAGCTCCAGCTCAAACTGTATGACCAAATCGCAGGGTTTAAAAGTTCACAGCTCACGATTCATGTTCTCACACTATACGAACTACTTCAACAGTGCAAAAGCCTCATAAGAGGCGACTGGTTTGATATTCTTGTGGCCTACGATTGCCAATGGATATGGTTGTGAGGTATTAATTGATTCTCGTTACCCCATGTTTACTACACAAAGCATGACACACGATTAAGCCAAAACTTGATCCCAAAACCAGTCGCACCAGTGAAAATTTGGCTCAAAAATTGCCAAAAATCACACAGCGTACACCTGGTTTTAGTCACCATGACCAAACTTTATGCAACCACAGCACTAAATATATTTCAGTTGTAAATTTACTGTAGATATGTTTCACCAATATCTGATTTACATTTTAACAGACATTTTTTTTACGTTCTTCCCAAACTGTATAGTCCACATTATAACACATTATTGTAAACATTCTGTCTCCAGGTTTTCTACAGTTCCATAATTTTGCAGATTTCAATATTTTACCAAAAATTCTACAAGCGTTCCCCCTTATGTGGTTAGATTTTATCCCCTCCTCATCTGCTGTATCTCTGCCTTTTATTGCGAACAGATCTTGAGGGCCACAGGTTAACCATGTACATATGGGCCCCCCTCTGGTTTGAACGCTTTGAACTCGGCTTTCCGCAGTTATACGTGTCAGCGCTGGTCAAAAGGCGAGTCCCATTCTAATACCTCAGTGAAATCCATCTTCTTTGGTCCAACAGTGAAAAATATAACCTGCCAATCGTCCGAGTCCAGAGTCGTCCATAACACATTATGTGGCGCTCAATGGTTTAATGATGCGCTCATGCGAGTACTGAGCTGAAGACATGAGGAATAGTCCGACCACACGAGAACAAATGAGCTCCCTGTTCCCGAACTATGGACATCCAAACATGTTTAGAGCTAATAAGATGATTTCTCAAGGTAATTATTCAATCTTATCTGTGTTTAACTTGCAAATGTGTTTAAGAACAAATAGCTGCAAAGTCCAACCATAAAAACAGAAATATGCAGGAGACAGAATGCATTGAGACCAGAAAAAAAAACAGATTTTGTTGGATATTTTGCATTTCCACGAGGCCTTGGTCCCTGATTGTGAGTTTGGCCAAAGCTGTTTTCCATGTAAAATGTGTGAATGGGAATATCCTTGTTAAAATCCTGAATTTCTGTGACAAATCTTCATATCCAAAGCCCTCAGCGTTCTGTGGAGTTTCTGTTTGTGGGAGAGTGTCTCTGTGGTAAAAATGGTCTGACGCTTCACAGGATTTGCTCATTTTTTCAGATGCTGTTGTGAAGGTTTGGCCGCTGAAGTCTGGCTACCCTGCTGGGCATGATTCTGTTCAAGTCCAGATTTAGCCATGGTCTAGTCCTGGTTTAGTTCCAATTTTCTGTCAAGTTTATTTATGTTGTTTATCCTAAGCGTCATTCCTTTTAATGACCAATTATAGCAGACAGTTCCTCTAGACACTGTTTAAGCAGCACCATCCTGATAATAAAACGGTGTGTTTGTAGATTAGAATGTGCAGAATCCCTGGGCACATCAACTCAATCCTACATTATGCAAAATAGGCTTTTAGTTACATCAAAATGTCCCTGAAAACATACCTGGAGTTGTGATTTATTTCATTCACATATGTTTGAGTAACCCTGCATTATTTGTCTGTCCACATCTCCAGAGCTCAAAACGCTCTGTTCAATCTTGTGACGTTATGAAGCGGAAGTTTTCAACAGGGTTCCTACAGGTTTCTTCAAGTAAAATTTAAGACCTTTTTAAGATCATTTATATAAAAAGTTAATACTTATTTCACTGCCTAGTTCAAAAAAATTATAACGTAACGTAAAACCAATGTTAAAGAAGAACATTAACACCTTTAATCAAACTTTGTTCTGCTGAGGTTGTCTTTGATTTTACTCTTCTGCTCATCTTATTGCTTGTGCTACTGTAGCGCAAGATCTTTTAACCCAGTTGCGATCTCTTTATTTAGGCGACGTTCTTTAACCAAATAATGGCGGTTGACAAATTAAACTTTTGAGGAGAAATGTGATACGGAGAAGTTATGTACTGCACAAATTTTAAGACACAGATAAAAAAAAAAAATCATCATCTTTTTTATTATTATTTCCAAATTCATAAATTTAATACTTTTAAGACACTGTAGGAACCCTGTTTCAAGTTAACAGCTCCTTTTACCTTTTACTTCAGTAGAGATTGGCAATTCCAGGTCTGAAATGATCCAAATGATTCTAGTGAAGGTGTCTGGAGTTTAAAAAACACAGTGGAGCACCACCACCATGTCATATTACCAAATGACATCACACATGGGAGTGTTTAGTTTAGTTTGAGAAAAGATATTCAACTCCAACTATGTTTTTGATGAGGAAACAACATTAGAACAGAAAATAGCGTATAATATAAGTGCTTTAAAGAGCGCCCTCTAGTCTGTCTTTTATTAGAACTCTGTAGATTGCAATTTTTAATCCCCATCCCTCTTTGTCAGCACCCTTTTGCCCCTTCTGTGACGTTAAAAACAAAGTGTAACTAATGTTAATTATCCCCACTATCACCGAGTCATTAGCGCCCCCCCTGAGCTCCCGGTAGCCTCACTTTAGCTCAAACTAAATGACTTCCTGAAGTTGGCGCCTACTGCAGGTGCTGTTATTCCCTTGTTCTCCTTTGTTTTTGGACTCAGTTGTCTCGGCGATGTCTATTCCTGGCCCCTGTACCTAGCTCCTTGTGCAGGCTGACAGGCTAACAGTAGTGTGCTCCGCTTCAAATAAAAAGGGAGGGAAAACAAAAGGGTCGCTCTATAGTTGCTGAGGCTGCTGGGAAATGTGGCGTTTAGGAACAGAGGTCTCAGCTTGTAAAAAGGAGACGTATTGTTGTTTGTACAAAGCTTGCCTGTGGTAAAAATGTGACAATGTGATATAGAAACTGCAGGCTTAGGATTTCGAATCGATATCTGTCTATTCTGAAGGGGAAACATACAAGATATCCACTATAATATAATGTGTGAACAATAATGTTCTTCTTAATCCCCATGACGACGGTGCCTGACATTGATTTTACTATAATTTTGTACTACAGTGATTTCTCTTATGATTTTCACTATATAAATTTGAAATGTGAAATGCAGATGTGTCATTTTCCAGACCTATTTTGCAGCTCATAAGGTCAAAATAGGTCCACTGTGTACTGTCTGCATCTAATTATGAAGAGATTTATTGTCTCAGAATCAGGAACTGCACGGTTAGTAATCTAGTTATTTAGAAAAGTGCTTATAAAAGGTGCTCAGAATGCATAAAGGTTAGAGGAATGGACTTCTACAAACTGTTTCAAATGATGTTATGTTTTTCATGTCTTTAAGACAGTAAAGATCTAGCCAGGCTGTGTTCAATTTCATTTCTCTCCAGCGACTAGTCAGGAACTGGAATACACTTGGCGGTTTGCAGAATCCCGGAAGTTGTAGTCAGCGCAACGGCCAATCAGCTGTGAGCAGTGAAGCCATGAGGTCAAACACAAGTACCTGTCTAGGTCCTTTTGTGGCACAACACAACACAACAGTACACAAAGAGGTGGATGTAGATGAAGCCAAACAATGTTGGCAACGATTCCCAACATTGAGGATTTAAAGCCTGAACAAAGTGAATGTTTAGTAAATTTTATCAAGGGGAAAGACGTTATTGCGCTTCTTCCTACAGGATTTGCTGTTGTGCCGGTATTACTTGGCGTTTCGGCACATTACATACGTCATGACCAAATAGCAGCGATTGGTTAAATAAAAAAAGTACCAGTCTACCGCTGAGCGAACGAATCCTAATACTCCTAATGTTTCCATGAAGTGAAACCGGCTGATGAATCAGGCTAGAAAAGATCAGATACAGGTTCTTATTTACAGTTCTTAATACAGGGTGTCTCCAAAAAGTTGACATAATTTGGCGGGCCAATAATTTTGGCAGTTCTTGTTGAAATAACCTAAAATATTGTATCGAAACAGATGAAGATTTTATAGTTAATGTTTTATTATTGTTCAGACCATTCACTCCCAAACGGAAGTCATTTTGCATCTTGGAATCTGCTCCCACACAGTCACCCAAGACTGTGCAGCCTTCAGTGCAAAATTTGGAAAAAACTTCACCAACTTGCAAACAAAGTCTCGCAATAAACTTATGGTGCAGCATCTAAACTGTTCAATTTCACTGAGCTAGACTTAGTAGTTTTCAAGGTAATTGTTTTTAAAATGATGTCAATTTTTGGGGACACCCTGTATAATGAGAAATAATAAGACCTATTGACCATGAATAAATATATAATGTCACCTTTATCCATGTAATTATTTTATGATGATCCAAAACCAATATTCATCTCATGTATTCTGAGCTTTCTAATTATTCACCGCAATTAATTAATGATTAACGTTGCACAAGTCATGGTTTAATAAGGAAATATTGTGGCTAAAATGGATTTGGTTCTTAAAATCAGCAACAGATCACAATCGTATCACTGCAAAATAATAAAATGATCTCCATATCATGATCATATTGTATTGTTCACCTTGTATCGTGTATCATATCGAATCGTGAGGTACCCCGTGATTCCCAGCCCTAATATCTGTATTGGAGCAGGACAAATTATGATCAGATACATGGAAAAGAATCAGGTACAGAGCCAGTTAGCCCAATATGCACTTCTTCTTATGTTTCCTTCGTGTAAAATGACATGAAATAATGAAATACTTTGTCACTTGATTGTTACAACACCAAACACGAGTCTGTGAACCCCGTCTGACAGATCCTCTCATGAATACTTTACACATGGCTGCACTCCTGACGCCGCCGTACGAGCTCGCCGTTAACTTTAGCCGTAGCCAATTAGTGTCTAGACGGGCTTCCTCTGTGCTCTGCTTTACAAAACTCCTTTTTAATGAACCTCTATTTCTTCGGCTCTTTCCAGTTTGGTTCGTTTCGGGCCAAAGTTTAATTTGCAGTGTTAGACAAACGCACAAAACTCCAGAAGGCCTGTCAGCAGAAATACGAGAAAAAACATCCAAGAGAGGCGTGAAGTAATTCAGGGATGTGCACGGCATATCTTAGGAGAGATTTGAAAAACAACGTAATAAAAAAAATCTGGCTGCTCGTGCAAAATGATGAGAAATTAGAAAATACAAACCTGTTATTTGAATGAACCAAGGTTTTATAATGTTGACTCACACATTTAAGCAATTTGAGTACAGAAAATTATGTTTTCTTACTACACATATTTAAATATGGTTTATTTATAAATGTCCAAGAGGCAGAATTCAAAATCGGAATTCAAAAATGCAAATTATCTTTGCAGCTTTCGAATGGCTTCTACAAATGACAGCCAAGACGACTAGAGATGGCTTTGGGTTTGGATTTTTTCTAATCTGAAAAAAAGATGTTTGAATTATTTTAATTCCGAATTTTAGTTGCTGAAATTTTAAGTGTACTTTTTCAATATGTTTCCAATTCAAAATAAAAATGTCACCTTTTAAATATTGAGCTCAGATATTTTCAAGCCCTCAAATTCAACAGTCAAAATTCACAATTGAGGGATGGTAATAGGTGGAAAACATTTTGCCAGATGTCCATATCGTTTACATGGCAACAGCGTTTTTGAGGGTTGAAAACGCACAAATGTGAAAACGTCCTCCAGAGTGGAAAGCTTCAAAATGCTCCACTCTGTCGTTGCCGTGTAAATGGGTTTTCGTGGGCTGTGGCGTAGAGATTACGTTACAAGCACAAGTCAGTTCAGGAAAAAAACAAACATGGCAGAGCATTTTGAAATGCCTTGTTGGTTTTATAATTTAACGTGAGGTTGAGAAATAGCTCGTTCATCCACATGAAACTGGTGGTGTTTTGCATTGACACGCTGGAGAAGAGGAAGTAGAGAAGCAGAAGGGTTATACGCAGCATTTGGTCTTGGTGGTGCTTCCACCTACACACTGGGCGTGCAAACTACATCATCAAACAGCAAGTTTTGCGTCTCTAGCTCCATCAACACTCGTGTAAACGCGGAATAAGAGTGAGACCAAAAACGCACCTTTGCATTTTGCTTCAGACCGTTTCCGTGTAAACGTAGCCTCAGAGTGTAAAATGCGCAACAGAATTTAAAATTCAAAATGTGCAGCAAACTTTTCGTATAAGGCTGTGTGTGTATATTTTTGAATATTAAATTGTATTTATTAGGTGCCTTTCTGGACTGTCGCCTTACAACAACATAAACAGATTAAGTGCGATTAAAACATACAGTTAAAAGCCTATAGTTTAAGTGGGACAGTATTTAACTGATTGATAGTATTTTTAGCAGTAGATTGACCAAAACAAATCATATATCTATGCTGGAGATTTAAGGCAGATGCCAATACTCTAAAAAGTCCAAATATTGGCCTGCTATATCGCTCTATTTCTAAAGAAAACGTCATGCAGTCAATGCTTCAGAGAAAAATCGCAATATCATTCAGTCCACATGGCTATATATAAAAAAAGATGATGAATTTAATGTAGAAAAAATCTGTACGGCATTATGAAATATGTTTTGGACTGTGTTTTTTACAGGTGTTGTTTATGCTGTCACCCAGAGACCGTCACTAACCAGAGCTAATAGCATCTGTCCAGTCCTGTGTTTAAGCCTTAACACCTGACACTATCATCGGCTTCATTGATGCTTTGATGGCCCTCTCGTGCCGCTGCAGCCCTCCTCTCTCTTACCTCTTGTTAATTTTAATGGAAAAGGTCAGTCACACTCTTGGGAATAGCGTTTTGTTCTCGACCGCCGGCACACTCCCTGACCTTAAGCTTTTCCCTATCAGCAGCAGCCAACCCGCAGTAAACCACCACAAACAAATACTATTTTTGATCTAAAATTCCTTTCTACTCCCTCTGTACTCAAATCTGTCTTCAGTCCACTGTGCTGTGAAATTCGCGGGACAGCTAGCCAATTAATTTCCAGCTCCCGGTATGTCAGTTGAATGGCGCATAGCCAGTATTACTGTTGACATGTCGGAGAGAGAGTGGAGAGCTACTGGGACATACAGAGGGCCTCATTCGGTGAGAACTGACGGACAACCCCCATGTGCCTCCGAGACCAAGAAGTAATCCATATAAAATGTATTTGTTGCCGTTAGCACTAAAGCTATCAGAAAGCAAAACGTAAATGTATTTAAAAAATCATCACTGGTCAAGGTTTGCGCTAACGCTGTCGGTAATTTTCCTCTTCAATGGGATTACCGCTTTGAAGACGGGGAGAAATCACAGCGAAGTTTTGTGCTATTTAAATGTTTGCACGCTCGGTAAGATCTGACAGCTTTGAAATGTCAATGTAACGCGCGATAGTTATGTTTATTCAACAGAAAAATTACAGGATGAGACGGGTGTAGAAGAAGTTTCAAAACAACACTTCAGAAGACGACTGCGAAAGCTGGTGCCTTTAGCCATGTCGGGAATAATGCGCAGTCTGGTTTTGATCTTGCGTGTTTTACTACTTCTATCAGCGCTCTTTGCTAATTGGGCTCTGTGTGGCTGCTCCGGAGGTACACGGAGATCCAGAGCTTTATTTACGGGCAGTAGCTGTACTTTTAATCCACTGCCTAAATGCATGTTTTTAGGCACTTAAACATGGCTGCGTCTCTTCCTGTACTCGTAACATGTTATAGGGGAAAAAGGGTAGGCTGCTGAGTGAAATCTGTTAAGTGCTTTCCTCCATGGACCAAACCAGACCAAGTTACATGCAATGTTCCCTCTCAT
The DNA here is from genome assembly GCA_030686955.1 of Odontamblyopus rebecca. Classification (NCBI taxonomy): domain Eukaryota; kingdom Metazoa; phylum Chordata; class Actinopteri; order Gobiiformes; family Gobiidae; genus Odontamblyopus; species Odontamblyopus rebecca. Next base: position 13,959,286 of record CM060664.1, read on the forward strand.
TTTTTTCAGCACTGAGCAAATTTAAATATGCCTGAGCAGCATGTCTCAGCACTATGAGCAGCTTCGAGAACTGTACAATGATCATAATGGATAGTAATAGTTCAACATGCTAATAATCACGTCAGCAATATGTATTTATTTATATTTATTAACTTGAGTTTGACATTTGTGAACTAGGATTGTGTTCAATACATTGAAAATTTTAACTGTCTGGGCTAGAAAAGAGCACATCTGAAATTCAGCTGAACAGAAACATAAATCTGCAGTCATAAAGTCTCTGTACTCTACACTGACTTCCTCAGGCAAAGATAGAGGAACATGGCACACCTCTGAAACTGTGACATAACATGCATTAAATTTACTCAGATGTCGGCAGCTTTAATATTACCTTTGCGGTTATATCAGTGTCTTTACATTAATTCCAAATGAAATAGAACCTTATGCACAGTTGTGGAACAGTTCTTTGTGAACCACAATCAAATCGAGCGTTTCCAAACACTATTGTACAAGTTCTACACCGCAGCAGATTATTCATTAAAATCGTCTGCAAATAAACTCGGTTATAAACTATAACTACTAGAGCCCCATCAGCCCATAGCTTGCATGCATTTGTTTACATTTTACAGAAACATAACTTAAAACCACATGGCTCATTTGCATAAACTGTGCAGAAAAAAGCATCTCTGTCCCGCTGATGTGTTGGAATGTCTGATGATGGTGAGTCTGTTCTGTGTGTATATTGTGTAGGAGATATTTGTCTCATAAAAAATGTTTGGAAACATGAGATAACATGTTAACATGAGACAACTTCTGGTGTAGTTCCCGCCACTGGGCTCGCCAACTGAAATGAAAATGAAGACTGCAGATGTATGTGCTGTTTGGGATCATCTGGAATTTGGCGGCCTCCTCTCTTCTAATCGCATGTACCCAGTGCACTCGGAGTTGTGCGTCAGTGCGGAAATGGTGAAAACTGTGTGGCTGGACTTGTTGATTCGCCGAACATACAGTGGTCCCTTGTTTATCGGGTTATTTTCTAAAAATAACCCGCAATAGGCAAAGTTCACGAAGTAGTTCATTTTATTTTTTACAATTATTTTATATGTTTTAAGGCTGTAAAACCCCTCACCACACACTTTATACGCTTTTCTCAGACAGACTTCACAATCTAAACTGAGGGGCTTCATACGCTGTAAAATTGCACACAAAAAAAAACACAAAACCGCAAGGGCGCGAAAGGTGAACCAGGTTACAGTGAGGGATGACTGTAATGGAGCTCTACAATGACATGTAGATGAAGAAAACTGGAGCATTTTCTAATTTTTCCTAGATTTTCTCACGTTTCCTACCCTAAACAGAGCTCGCCGGAAGTTATAATCATTCCAAACATCTTCCTGGTTTGTGACAAATCAACATTATGTCATGTTGTAATGTTGTCATCTCATCAAAAACATACATCCACTCCAGGGATATTTGTGAGGAAAAAACATAACATAGTCCAGAAAATGGTGTCAAAATGGCCCTTCAGACTCCTATTAATAACACAACAGACCAGTCATTTTGTGGGTTTCTTCGGTGACATCTAAATTCCGAATTTCAACGCAATAAACACATGCAGTTTGGTTAATTTCGGTTTCTCTTCATTTTCTACAGCCACGGTATGAGGGTGTACTACGGATTACACACACGAGCCAATGAATTAAACAGATATCATTACTATATTAATAAGAACGTGTAATGAAGTATGCGTGAGGATGTGCTAACAATTAAATATGACATGTTTTCACTGAAAGATTTCCAAGGCTAACGATGTGTCACTTTGGCTTTGTTCTGACACTAACCCTCTAATTACAACATTACCAGGCCTAATGAGGATGTTTAACTGCATAGATGTGATTGCTATTAGCGCAGTGTTAAAAGTGCACTATGTAACTTTATTGTCACCACAACAATGTAATTGCTTTTCTTGGAATGTTTCACAATATAGTACTGAGCTTAACTGTCTCCATGGAAACAAGCAGGCAATGCCACCAGACCAAGATACAGGTCGGATCTGTGCAGAAGATGACCCGCTGATGTTTTCTGCGGATTAAAAACACCTATAGTGAGGCTGCTAACGTCTAGAATTGTTCACTTTAGTGATAGAAGCATGAAAATTTGCAGAAATACTGTTTAGCAAGGTAGTAACAATATTTGATATGGATCCAGACACAAATCAATTCCAGGGGGGAGTTATGGGCACAGCCTTATTTGGTCAACATGGAAACGAGGCTGATAAGAAAATGGTCTGTAAAGGGGTCTACAATTAGTCTTATCAACTATATATCACTATAGCAATGCTATATACACTACTCACTGTTAGTCGGCACTCACAAATCGAGGAGGAGGAGGGGAGAGGAGGAGGAGAGGAGAGGTGGAGAGGAGGATGAGAGGAGGATGAGAGGAGGAGAGAGGAGGAGAGAGGAGGAGAGGAGGAGGAGGGGAGAGAGAAGAAGAGGAGGAGGAGGGGAAGAGGAGGGGAGAGAGGAGAAGAGGAGGGGAGGAGGAGGAGAGAAGGAGAGAGGAGGAGGAGAGGAGGAGAGGAGAGAGGAGGAGGAGAGAGGAGAGGAGAGAGCAGAGAGGAGGAGGAGAGGAGGAGGAGGGGAGAGAGAAGAAGAGGAGGGGAGAGAGGAGAAGAGGAGGGGAGGAGGAGGAGAGAGGAGAGAGGAGGAGGAGAGGAGGAGGAGGGGAGAGGAGGAGGAGAGGAGAGGTGGAGAGGAGGATGAGAGGAGGAGAGAGGAGGAGAGGAGGAGGAGGGGAGAGAGAAGAAGAGGAGGAGGAGGGGAAGAGGAGGGGAGAGAGGAGAAGAGGAGGGAGGAGGAGGAGAGAAGGAGAGAGGAGGAGGAGAGGAGGAGAGGAGAGAGGAGGAGGAGAGAGGAGAGGAGAGAGCAGAGAGGAGGAGGAGAGGAGGAGGAGGGGAGAGAGAAGAAGAGGAGGGGAGAGAGGAGAAGAGGAGGGGAGGAGGAGGAGAGAGGAGAGAGGAGGAGGAGAGGAGGAGGAGCGGAGAGAGGAGGAGGAGGAGAGAGCAGAGAGGAGATAGGAAAGGAGAGGGGAGAGGAGAGGAGAGGGGAGGGGAGGGGAGAGGAGAGGGGAGGAGAGGAGAGGGGAGAGGAGAGGAGGAGAGAAGAGTTTACTTACCCCGATCCTGCCTTGTAAGTCCATTTCGGCGTAACCAAAATTGCCGAAGGAACGAATCTTGAAGAGGAACTGAAAGAGACAAAGACTTTAAACTCCTCCTCTCCTCTCCTCCTCCTCTCCTCTCCTCCTCTCCTCCTCCTCTCCTCCTCCTCCTCTCCTCCTCCTCCTCCTTTCCTCCTCTTCTCCTCCTCCACTCCACCTCTCCTCCTCCTCTCCTCCTCCTCTCCTCCTCCTCTCCCCTCCTCCTCCTCTTCTTCTCTCTCCCCTCCTCCTCCTCTCTCCTCCTCTCTCCTCCTCTCATCATTAGTTTAGTCCTTGTTTAGCCCTAGTTTACTCCTGGTTTAACCCTGTTTTACACCTGATATAGTTCTATTTTAGCTGTAGTTTAGTCCTGGTTTAGGCCTGGTTGAAACCTGATATAGTTCTATTTTAGCCCTCATTTAGTCCTGGTTTTAGTCCTGGTTTCATCCTGATTTAGACCTGATTTACAGCTGGTTTAGACCTGGTTTAGACCTGAAATAGACCTGGTTTTCTTCCTGGTTTAGCCCTAGTTTAGACCTGATTTACACCCGGTTTAGACCTGATGTAGTTCTATTTTAGCCTAAGTTTAGTCCTGGTTTGGACCTGGTTTAGCTCAAATGGGTCAAAAATAGGCACACTTGGGACATTTATTGTATAAAGCTGGGACAAATCACGTTTTGAATAAATCCGCTGGGACGGGGGCACACAGGGCCTGTCTGGGACTGTCCTGAGTAAATATTGACATCCAGCCACCCTGCATTAAACAGCTCAACTTTACATTTATTCGATTACAAGTGGTTTTATAGCTCAAAAATCCCCATGAATATAGAAAGGTGAAATGCCATACTGTGAAACATTCTGGACAAAGCAATAACATCTTCATGAAGAAAAATCATTTGACGGATCCTCTACCGGGAAAGTTACGTAATGCACCTTTAACAGTTAGCGACAAGTGACTTTTACCCCCACGCTGAACTCACTTTTGTTATAGCTTGGACTTTTTGAAGCCATTACTGAGATGTGTTTCCAACCCCGAGCCAATTTGTTGCAACTTGCGTCAGACATTACAAAGGTGTAAGGTGCATTAGTTTGAACATTCTTTTCATTGTCTTTCCCAGAGCACCTTAAATGGTTAGTAGTTTTATTTCCAATCTGCTATTCTTCCAAAAGTTTGCAGGTTCAGTTGTTGTCAAGGCTTAAATTAACTGATAAGAAAGTTTTTTTTTTGTTTTTTTGTAGGAGAACTTTGTTGGACTTTTTGTCTGGACTAACTAAAGGAGTTTGCTCATGAATCTGAAACATTCACCACTGGCTATCACTGCCCCCGAGCTGCACTCCTGACTGATACAGTTCTACATCTGGCATACAAAAAAGGGTCAAGAAGAGGATAGTGTTTTCTTATAATATTTTTGCTATGCTAACTTGAAGACCCGACGCTGAACTTGTTATCAGAGCATCGTGGTTAAAACTCCTTTTGTGTGGATATTGTAAAAGTTTGGATTTTATGACTGTTTTAAAGTTTAAAGAGGGGGGTATTTTACTTCTATGAGGTATTAACTGTGAACACATAACATATTTATAGCCCCATGATATCTTTTATTGTTTTGAAAATGCTATATTCACTGAAAGTAATTTATGAACATGTATAAGTTTCACCTTTGCTTTTGATGCTGATTGTGATATTCCTCTTAAGAGTATAGCATTTTGTTTGTTTGTTAGACTCGTGGCCATGTTGTAAGATGGGTTAGAAAGTGGTGTTAAAGGGGAACTCCGGCATGTTTGAAGCTAAAGTTCATTGCTACAGGTAGTCGAATGCTGTCAGAAGGCAAAAAACAGCACAGATCAGTGTTGCCTCGGCAACACTGAAATGGTTCGGGACTGTATTGTTTTTTTGGTTTTTTTGCGTTTTTCAAAAACTATAATTCACTTGTAAATAAATGGGATTAGAAACAACATCAGCAATCGAGTCTTTTGAGCTCAAATCAACAAAGGTAAGGCTAAGGCTGCTTATAAAGTTGTTTTATAATGTTTCCAGACACTAATGAGTGAACCAGGCAGAGTGTTTTGTTTGTTAGACTCGTGGCTGTTGTAAAATGGGTTAAAGTGCTGTTAAGCTTCTTCAGTGTGAAGCAAATTGACATTTTACATGGAAGTTAAGAACTTACCCCCATCACTATGCTTTGTTGCCTTGACAGACTCACTACCACAGCAAGATCTCCTCTGAGGCAACACTGATCTGTGCCGTTTTTTGGCTTCTGACAGTATTCCACCACCTCTAGCAACGGACTTTAGCTTCAAATGTGCTTCCCCTTTAAGAGTAAATCGTGCTTAAAAAATATGAAATAGGAGCATAATTTATATCCCCCTATCTCCCATTTTGTCAGTGTAGGTTTTCAATGCTTGAGTGTGTTATTAGACCTGTTACTGGATCAAATGGTATCAGATTGAATCATTTGGTATTGAGTTGGTGGTGAAAAGCCCCGGCAACCTTTCATGCAATCATAGGTCCCATATTTCAAAAAATTAGGGTAAAAGTGTGTTTATATTTGATTTTCTGCATTTCCTACACTAAGGAAAGGATCTTAGTATTCATTCTGCATTCAATGTTCCAAAATCATGCAAAAAAAAAAACATTTCAAATTGTAATCCCTTTAATAAGTTGTGTCCCTAGACTAGTGTTAGTACAATGTAAATTGTACTTTCATATATTTAAACCTTTATTACTATTTAGTCTTACAGCATTGCCTTGTACATCTTCACTCATCACCTGTTTGTACCTCTTTCCATTCTATTAAGTAAACCTCCGGGCTTAAATTGGCTGCACGGCTCTACGCTTACCCCCCATTATCCCAACAAAGACCTCTGTGCAAGCTCTTTGTGCTTCCGTACGACAGCTCACCGTGTTCGCCGCTGTCCAAGCCGGTTTTGTCAGAGCCGAGCGCGCCCGGCAGAATGGAATTGGGAGTAAACAAGACAGATGGCTGGAAAACTCCCCCAGCTCCAGATCCACACCGAGTCTGAGCAGAAGCTATGCGGTGTTATGGGAATTATCACCGATATTTTCAGTAAGGTCGGCTTTTGTCTGGTGTAAAGTGATGACTGTGAGCTCAAAATGCTCTGTTCTGTCTTGTGTTGTCATGTAGTGGTAGTTTGCAAGTTAACGGCAATATTTTTAAGCTTTGTTCAGTAGAGATGGGCAATTCTAAGGCGGAAATTATTTGCATGATTCTAGTGAAGGTGTCTGGAGTGTTTTTGAGAGAAGAACTCAGCCTAAATATGCAGGATTTGTGAGTTAAACATGTGTGAATGAAACAAAACACAACTCCAGATATGTTTGTGCGCTTTGTATTGCATTTTTTTGTATGAAAAGCGCTCTATAATTAAAGATTGATGATTGATTGATTTATGATAATGAGAAAACATTTTAACGTAAATAACAACAAGAAAAAACATCTTTAATTGTGCATTGTAAACAGAGATGGATAGAGTAGCCAAAAACTGCACTAAATGTTACTTCACGTTAACATTGCTCAAATAGAAGTACAAAGTAGTGGTGCAAGAAATGACTGCAGGGATATAACATTTGATTCATAATTAAATACAAAAGTTAGAAAAACGACATTATATCTGACAGTGTGGTTCATTTCAAATTGTATAAGCAGCTCTTGGGGTCAAAATAAATCCTCTGTGTGCTCTCTGCGTCTAATTAAAAAGTGTTTTAATCAGAAAGTGTGCTCTACCATGCTAGCAGTCGACAAAACCCAGCTCCACTCTGCTCTGTTGTGGTGTGAAAAGCGCTCTTAAAGTTATGAGTACCGTCATGGGGAATAAGTAGGATGCCTGCATAAGGTAACTGAGGACTCTGGACCACTTCAAGCAGTTTTAAGTTCTGTTTCTCACTTTTCATTGCTGACTTGCACAAACCTTTTTGCAAATCTATAATATCTGATCTGGAAATAGGACGACTGAATAGTGAATAGTTATTACTAGGGATGGCAGGGCAGCCGCGGGGTCATAAAAGTCTTATAAAGGTCTTAAATTTCATGTTCCTAAATTAAAGCCTTAAAAAGTCTTAAATGATGTTGTCCAAGTCTTATTTTTGTTCACAAAGGTCTTAAATTTCATTAGCCTTTTTTTTTTTTGTTTTTGTTTTTTGTATACTCAACCGGGCTGCAGTGCAATTGACAAGACAATGTGAAAGTTTAGTTTGTGTTAGAATGTGTGAAATAAATTTGGCCATTTACAAGCAATGCAGAAATGAGTTCTGAATGAGATTTTATAATAAAAGTATTTTTTTGTTATTTAAAGCAGTGAGTCATTATTACAATTGGATCTGGTGTTTTTCGCCCACATAATGGGTACATTGTTGGACTTAATTCTAATTTAAATGGTCTTAAAAAGGTCTTAAAATCTTACATTTTGGGGTAGTCAAACCTGGGGATACTCTGGGATGGGACATGATCAAAAGCCACAAGATCGTGCACACATGAGAAAAATTATCTTGTGAGATGTTTTTCCCCTTGAATTCACCTTTGGCTTGGACAGAAAATGCTGTAGTTCCAAAAAGCAGTACTACAGTATCCACTAAAGTATTACATAAAATAAAAATAGTGAAGTCAAAGTTATGAACTGGATTGCAAAATTGTGAAATGATGTCAAAATCTCGTCTTGTCTCGTTCCCGTGGACCCAATCTCATCCCATCCCTATTTATTAATAAAGGGTACTGATAAAAATCTGAATTTGTTTATATTGTGACATTTTGATCAATGAATACCAATATCTTTATGATAAAAAAGGTCTTCTTATTTGTGTTTTAGAGTCTGTAAAGTTCAGATAACTATTACAATGACCAAAATGTGTTTCTGATTATCTTTTATAGTTAGCTAGTCACTGCAGTAACTATTTTCAAACTGAATTCTCAACTCATCACTGTAGTTTGAAAGAAACAAGATACAGTACATAACAACATATGGCCCATACGCAAGCAAAACCAGCAGAAATCTTCTAGTGAACAGAGAGCGACCACCCGGAGTGCATGGCAGGACACACACCCAGCTTCTGCAACAATCTATAGGAGGACGGCGTTAAAGCGTAGAGAGAAGTTTAATGTATCGGCCATGGCATCTCGAAATGCACACACAAGCATCTATAAATTATGCAAATGGCTGCGTTCTAATCAATGGAGCTGTTTAGGCTTGCATAACAAAGCCCAGCGTCCACTGTCAGTCGTCGGGAAGGCAGGGAGGAGAGAGTGCCAATACAGATGTGTGCAGAGGAGAAGAGGGGGAAGAAAGAGGCAGAGAAAGAGAAAGAACTGACACTTTGGGGGAGTGCTGAATGGATGTCTGTGGTGAAACGTGCAGCAGTTAGTGACCCACACACGCACACACTGGCAAACACAGCCAGACACGTTATAAGATTGTCTGAAAATACAAAATGGATTGATTTTGTCTCCATGGCGATGTAAATACTGGTGGTACTATGGTACTAACTATCTCAATTGAAACTAACAGTAGATGCTACGAGACCAAGATACCAGTTAGATCTGTAGATGGATATGTTTAACACCACACTGTGAAACATTAAGTTATTTTTTCTTTGATCAATTTATTCTACAGACCGAAGTTTTAACACTTATTTTTCCTAACCCTATTAAGAAATAAAGTAGGACACAAGACAGCAAAACTGTTTACATAAAAAGAAATAAAAGCAAAAATGATCTTTTATGAGTGCAGGAAAGAATATGCTTAGTTCTTTTGTTATACACACTACAGACATAATCCACTGCACATTGATGTTCACACACACATACATACACACACTGATCCATCTACACATTAGTATTCATAGCTATTGGTATATAAATACACATACACAGACACTTTGTATAATTGATGGTTATAGTTAATCTGTAAGTTCCATAAGGTAAACTACATGATTTATTGTATTTCTCTGTATTTGCCTATAATTGCAGACAACGTAATGCCACCTTCATGAAGACAAGCAGGTGGTCGACTCTCTACCCGAGAAGTTACGCAATGCATCTTTAAAGAGCACATTTTTGTGAGCCTGTGATCGATATGAGCGTCCATGGTCCTGTTTATGTGTTTAATTTTCAACAAAACGTAAGAATGATTAAATGAAAAAACTGCAAACATCAGCTCGTCTTTTGTACTACCAGCTTAAGTCTATGTTATTCGTGGTCAGATTAAAGTAATGGAGTTTCAGACAGAGCAGTGCCTCCAGTTTGCTCCATCCCATAAGGAAGTTTGATGACATTCGTTGCAAAGTGTCAATAAAAAGAAAGGAGGAAAAAGAGCGGGAGAGAAAGAGTGAAGAGTGCGAGTGTGTGTCCTTGGCGTCCCTGTGTGTAACATGGGGCTGTCGGGTTTGACATTGTATTGAGCTGTACTTATGATGGGAGAAGAGCTGCGGCGAATGCTACACCGTCCTACGACACATATGGCGAAGCAGCTGTAGAGTCGAGTTTGGAGGGCGTGTTATGATGTTAGGGAGGTCCTTAGATTAAAACTTTATTATGGTAGTGTCGTCATGGTATTAAAATTTCAAACTCGATTTCAGGCGCCCTGTGGTGTCACTTTGAAAGAGCGTCAGGCAGGAAAAAGAAAGGTCCTTTCTTAAGCTTCGTTCAGACTGCAGGGCTTAACGCTCAATTCAGATGTTTTTGTGAAATCTGATTTTTTTGCGAGGTCGTTCACATTTCCAATTAAATGCAACTTGTATGTGATCTCCAGTGTGAACTTTAAACGCCCCAAAAGTGTTGGAGGCAATGGATGACACGACGACGTCACAGCAGCGAGTATGCTCAGGGCTTACAGAAGTCACCTAAACATGGACGCTGCATTGAGCTCCTGGCGATTTTAAAGTTGCTGTCGTACCAGAGCCAGAACATGTACAGCTTATTTGTTTTAAGGAGATTGAGAAAGAGAAGGACAAGGTTTTGGCCATGGCGTGTAGGATGGATGTATAAATGCGACTTGGCCGTTCACACTGAAGTTGCATTTCAAAAGATCAGATATGTATCAGTTTTAGGACCACATTAAACCTCATTAAAAGATCATATACAGGTCGCATAGGAGTGAAAAAATTGGATTTGGGTCACTTCAAGATGCAGTCTGAATGCAGCCTTAAATGCAGAAAGTAAACAGCTCTACAGAGGCTCACTGCTGCTGTATTCTACCAGTGGTGAGTTTTATCTTTCAGTCACTTTTTATTCTACATTGATAGACTTAGGATTGACCAAAATATGAACGTTTAAATACTCTGCTTTTCGGCTTTATGCAATGCAATCAAATACTCGACTACCGCTACCATCCATCCATCATCTCCCGCTTAATCCAGCTGGGTCGCGGGGGCAGCTTGCTGCCCAATACTCATAGCACCTGACCCCCCCTATGAACCCCTCTGCAGGTGGTGAGCCCACAGGAGGGACTACCGCTACCTTGATCTTTTTTTAAAACACCGTCCCCTCAACCTGCACCAGGTTCGGCCCACCAGCACCAGAGAGTTCCCTACGACCACCAGTACGAATATGACCTGAATAGAAGCGGTACCACCATGGTCTCTGATCCTGGACCCTCCTCCACTGTGGAGTCCTCGTTCTGCAGCATGAGCCCCTCACTGTGGGAAATTACCCTGTAGCCCATTGTCCCAACATAACCGATTCTGCAGTAAAAGCCCTGGACCTTGTGGTCTTTGGAACAATCTTCATCTCATTGTCGGCATGAACACATCCATGAAATTAGGGTGTCTCTGCCTGAAATAACGTGCTCTACGCCTTCAGCAACTTCAGCGCAATAACCAATTGTTTTCCAGACGCAGCCGAGACTCATTTTCGAATGGGATGGGCCACGATGGCCAATACTGAGAATGTAATATTTGAAGATCAGAGCAAAACAATGTGTGAACATGTCGCTCCAAAGAGTCAAAATTGGCTTTGTTTCTACCGGAAGATAAAAGTCAGTCAGATAAACTTTGGTTTGTTTGCAGGCGTGAAAGCGGAGGGCACTGAAGTCTATCTGCGACATATGAACAATTTTATTCTCTGATGCGGACCAAATAATCAAGCTAGTGGTGTGAAAGCGCCCATAGAGAATGTAAAGTACCGATAAAATTACATGTATAAAATTCAGTCACAATTATTTTTATAGTCATTAAGCTTCAAATCAAGTTCTGGCTCAAGTTACAGCCAGAATAATTCAACAAAACTACTATCATTTTCTATCACACCATCATTTTTGTTGGATGAGTTCCTTTGAAGATTGCATAGTCAAAGCTTTCAGTATTTCCTGTGCTCATCAAATGCCGTGATATTCCATGTTTTCACTGGTCGGCGCAGATAAGCTCAGCCTTTATGGACTGTAAAATGCACATTGCACTTCACTCGATCAGAAATATGCACAGGTTGCTGAAGCAGAACAGACATGAAGAACTCAGTGATCCAGTATGTTCAGTTTAAGATTTGAGATTACATATTTTATTCTCTGTCTGTAGCGTTTACTTCCAGTGAAACAACCAACTTACAATGATTGTTTCTTGACTGAATGACTGTTTATAGACCCCCAGTTTGTAAAAGCAATAATGTAAAAGTGAATGGAATTTAACCTTGATTTCAGCGCACAAAACAGCCCCTGCTCCTTTCTTTGCCTTTACAGTAAGGTCAGGACCCCAAATATAGCCATGCAACCAAGTCCTTTAAGCACTTTAAAATCCTACTAACTTTTATACTTATACTTTTGTGGTGTACAAAACAAATTAAAGAGCCCATTTTATGCCATTTTCTGATCTTTGTTATAATGTATCTTAATCAAAAACATACCTGGAGTTGTGTTTTGTTTCATTCGCACATTTTTAATACAACTCTGCATTTTCCAGCTGTGTTCGTCTCTCAAATGGAAAATGTTCCGTTCCACCTTTTGATGTCATGCAGTAATACAGGAAGTGCCCCACTTTGCTTTTAATTTCCATAACTTCACTACTGTATTTTGGATGATTTTTTTTGTTGATTTAAAGGTAAAAGTAGCTGTTAACTTGGAAACTGCCGCTTCATGACATCACAAGGTGGAACAGAGCATTTGTGAGGTTTGGAGATGGAGGCAGACTAATAATAAAGGGTTGCTCGAATATGTTTCACAGCTCATCCAAACTGCTTCTTCACTTCTGGTCAGATGCTGGTGGACTCTGCCTTATATCTGCCTGAAGGGAGGAGCTAACTACACTGAAACTACTCTGGAACTAACACACCTACTTGTTTACAGTTGTCCAGTTATCCAGTTGACAAATTAAGTTTTCCTTTGTCATGGATTCTACCTGGACGACTGTGGGATTTTACATGTGTGAAAGAAATATGCAACAACTGGGATTTTTTCTTTGTGTGTTTGTACTGACACAGAGGAGCGCTTTCTGAAGATGTTTGGAAACAAGCCAGTTTTAGGGAAGCCCTTTAATATATGGCTTTATCTAATATTAAAATGTGGATGCATTCGAGAAGATTTTTTTCTCCATGATAAGACTGACTGTTCAAAAGTTCAAATTTGTTTTTTGTTTTGTTTTTTTACAGAAAAAATATCTCCTCTCCATTCTGCAACAATAACCCTCTAGTCCAATTTACTCAAAGTGCTGCCAATCTCTCAACATCTCCTCCTGCTTACTCATTCACTTGGCCCTAACCTCATTCGCTTTCCTTTCTCTCTTCCCTCTCACTCCTTTCCCCTCTCTCCTCTCTCTTTCTCTCCATCTTTTCCTTCTCTCTCCCCTCTCTCTTCCCTTTCTCTCCTCCCACTCTCTCTTCTGCCTCTCTGTTCCTCCTCTCTCTTTTCCCTCTCTCTCCTCTTTTCTCTTCCTTCTCTCTCTTTCTCCTTTCTCTCTTCCTTCTCTCTCGTTTCCCTCTCTCTCCTCCTCTCTCTTTGTCCCCTCTCTTTTCCTTCTCTCTCCTCCTTTCTCTTCGTCCCCTCTCTTTTCCCTCTCTCTCCTCCTTTCTCTTCATTCCCTCTCTTTTCCCTCTTTCTCCTCCTCTCTCTCTTCCCCTCTCTTTTCCCTCTCTCTCCTCCTTTCTCTTCATTCCCTCTCTTTTCCCTCTTTCTCCTCCTCTCTCTCTTCCCCCTCTCTCTCTTCTCTCTCTCTTCCCCCTCTCCATCTCTCTGTAGCCTTCAGACTCGTACATTAACGTTATAATTCATGCCGGCTCGGTCCAGCAAACACGACTCCTGTGCCACGCCTCCTATCAGTCCAATTAAAGCCCAGTGCTAAATTATACATGGAGCGGATTATTTTTGCTTCTGTGACGTCTCAGTCTGACACTCCAAGGCTGCAGTCTCCGGAGCAGGGCCCATCACAGTCGTTATTCACAATCAGCACGGCCCCTCCTCAAACATGCTAGTTTGTCATAGAGGGACACAGTGAGTAAGCAGTTCAGGACTTGGTTGGAAGATGTGTACTTTCGTTGTAGTGTGAGCGAGCTAAGACAGAGATTTGGCTTAATGCTGCAACAAGTCTGACATTTCAACGATTAAAAGTCCTATATTACACAAAATTGACTGTTGTGAGCTTTAAATCATGTTACAATTCTGTTGTCTCATCAAATACATACATGGAGTTGTTTTGTTTCATTGAGTAGTCCTTTATTATTAGTCTGTGTACACCAGACTACCATACTACTGCAAGTAGTACTTTTTACTCCACGGGAAATCTACGAAATCTACCTTAATCAAGCAAATGTAGTGTATCCTTTTGAGGGTCTAAGCATGAACAAAGGTCTGAAGGATCATTCAGACGTGTTATAAATGCACAGATTTGAATTACTCACTGTTTTGACCACCAGTCTATGACCCTCGATCGGCCCTCGCGCTGGTCTCCGTTTTAACATGTGGCCCTTGATGAAAAAAAGTTTGGACACCCCTGGTTTACATCAACAAAACGCTCTTTTACACCTTGTGATGTCATGAAGTGGTAGTTTTCAAGTTAACAGCTCCTTTTACCTTTAGTTTAGCAGGGACTTGCAATTCAGAACTGAAATTATCCAACTGATTCTAGTGAAGGTATGTGTAAAAACACCGAGGAGCACTTAATGTACATGTACATGACATCACAAGGTGAAACAGGGTGTTTTATATTTGAGAGAAGAGCTAAGTGTAAATATGCAGGGTTTGTGTGTTAAACATCCACCCATTTCCTTCCGTTTATCCGGGGCTGGGTCACAGGGGCAGCAGTCTAGGCAGGGACTCCCATACTTCCTTCACCTCAGACACTTCCTCCAGCTCTACCAGCTGAGTCCCTCCAGCGTGTCCTGGGTATTCCCTGGGGCCTCTTTCCAGTGGGAAAGGTCCAGAACACTTACCAAAGGAGGCCTCCAGAAGGCATCCGGAACAGATGCTCAAGCCTCAGCTGCTCCTCTCGACATGGAGGAGCAGCGGCTCTACTCTGAGTTCCTCCCGTGCGACTGATCTCCTCACCCTATCTCTAAGGGAGCGCCTGGCCACCCTGTGGAAAAAACTCATTTTGGCCGCTTGTATCCGCGATCTCATCCTTTCGGTCATTACCCAGAGCTCATGACCATAGGTGAGCGGAGGAACGTAGACTGACCGGTGAATAAAGAGCTGTGCCTTTCGGCTCAGCTCCCTCTTCACCACAACGGTCTCACGCTCCATGCTCCCCTCACTTGTGAACAAGACCCTGAGATACTTGAACTCCTCCACTTGAGGCAGGGACCCACCCGGAGAGGGCAAGCCACCTTTTTCCGGTCAAGAACCATGGCCTCGGATTTGGAGCAGCTTTGTTAAACATGCATGATTGACATAAAACAGAACTTTGGGATGAGGAAACTACATTAGAAAATAGTGTAATACAGGCCCTTTAAATGGTGCAATTAGTAACTGATAATATTTGCTTCAGATTCATTCTCAGTCTGAGTTGATTGATTTAACCACAGCACTGGTGGGCACGAGCCAGCCCTGATCCACGAATGAAAGGCACAAACAGCTCATTTCCACATAGGCTCACTACATTTTGCCCAATCGAAGCACAGTGTATCATCTTATGAAACAGAAGAGTTGTGCAGAGTTGCAGATTACCCACCCGAAAACACACCACGTCTCCAGAGAGTTCCTTTACAGTGTCTCAAATTCAAAGTGTAGAGTTTTGTTGTGTGTAATAATAAATCCACAGTGACAAAGTGTAAAACTGAAGCCAAACTCTGCCAAAATCCTTCTCTTCCTCTGTCCTGGTAAAACCAACTCCCAAATAAGTGGTGTGGTAAATATCCAGTTGACTAAACAAAGCAAAACAAAACGACTTCACAAACCTGATGCGATGTGCAGTAGTTTCATTAGAGGAATACATGCTGATTGTGTTGGGGGGATGACTTAGCGTGGGGAGCAAGGACTAATTACACATTTTTATACTTTGTTTTGATGACTACTGCATTTTCAAACAATAAAAGTTAACATGGTGATCTAAAAAGTTATGTTAGCAGTTAATACCCCATATTACAAGTGTAATACAGTTGTTCCTCACTATAAAGTGGTTCATCTTTCACGGCCTCGCTGTTTCGCAGATCTTTTGGGGTGCAATTTTACATGCTTTTTTTTTACAGTATATGAACACACATTGTGTTCTGCGTAATCGAAGGTGGGATGTCTGTAAGAATAAAAACCAGTGACAACAACTACCCCCACTATTTTTTTCACCCGCTTAGACCACGGAGGGGTTTTACAGCCTTAAAACAGATATAATAATTGTAAAAATTACTACTACTCCTGCATGTATTTCGCTTATTGCGGGTTATTTTTAGAACATAACCCCCGCAATAAACAAGGGACCACTGTACTCCCTCTTTAAACAGTTGCAGAGTCTTTGTAATCCAGCCAAGTATACTCAAGCAATGTTCTAATTTTCTCTGCCTCAAGTGGAGGAGTTTAAGTATCTCGGGGTCTTGTTCACGAGTGAGGGGAGGAAGGAGCGTGAGATTGACAGGTGGATCAGTGCAGCGTCGGCAGTGATGCAGTCGCTGTATCGGACCGTTGTGGTGAAGAGGGAGCTGAGCCGAAAGGCGAAGCTCTCGATTTACCGGTCAATTTATGTTCCTACCCTCACCTATGGTCATGAGCTTTGGGTAATGACCGAAAGAACGAGATCGCGGATACAAGCGGCCGAAATGAGTTTCCTTCGCAGAGTGGCCGGGCGCTCCCTTAGAGATAGGGTGAGGAGCTCGGTCACACGGGAGGAGCTCGGAGTAGAGTCGCTGCTCCTCCACGTCGAGAGGAGCCAGCTGAGGTGGCTCGGGCATCTGGTCCGGATGCCTCCTGGACGCCTCCCTCAGGAGGTGTTCCGGGCATGTCCCACCGGTAGGAGACCCCGGGGAAGACCCAGGACACGCTGGAGGGACTCTGTCTCTCGGCTGGCCTGGGAATGCCTCGGGATCCGTCCGGAGGAGCTGGAGGAAGTGGCTGGGGAAAAGGAAGCTTGGGAGCCCCTGCTTAGACTGCTGCCCCCGGGACCCGGCCCCAGATAAGCGGAAGAAGATGAATGAATGAATGAATGTTCTAATTTTGGCAGTTTAAATCCAGTTAAATAGATATGGCCATTATGGGTGTCAAAAATACTGAAATAGTGATATATCATATTGGTTAATGTGATGAAACAGTATTGATATTGTAGGCTACAGTAGCGATATATTGTCAAGGATATTTTTTGATATACCGTATTTTCTGGACTATAAGCCACCACTTTTTTCCCAGGCTTTGAACCATGCGGCTTTTAGTGCGGAGAGGCTAAATTTAGATTTTTTCTTCCACGGCTAGGGGCGCTGTAAACGGAATTTCAAAAACAAGATAGATGGAGAAGAATATGCTACTTTTTATTTAGCAGATATAACACGCACAACAAATTACTAACGGGTAATTATTTTCAAATCCTCGCCCCTTCATCATGAAAAGCACACGAAGGAGTTTGTATGATGCAAGTTTTAAGTTGAAGGCCATCGATCTTGCTCCAGGAAGGAAACCGCTGTAGAGCCCTGCACCCGCGGGACCCAACACAAAACAGCGCGGCGCGGGACCATGGATGTAATAAGAGCATCTGAAAGAACATTCTGAAAGCTTATCTGAGCGCGGCCACACGATGCGGGCGCTAGCGGTACTGAAATTGTGTCTCGCGCAGACCGTCGTGCTGTTGCACGTAAGCTCGGTGTCAGCGGAGCTGATTAACATGACTTGTGGTTTCACTGCACAGGAGAAATTAAGGTAAACAATTACCGGTTCTTTTCTGTTTTTGACTCGTTTTAATCAGCACAGCTGCTGCCGTGTTAAAAGGCACTGCTCGGAAAGAATATGTTCAGGTACATAAATGTACATTTACAGTACAAAATCGTTCTGTATATATCAGTATAATATCTTCTTTTTCAACATAGATATCAGCGGCTTATAGCCCGGTTGCGGCTTGTACAACTTTTTTCTTATTTTTTTTTTAAATAGCGTGAGTGCGGCTTATATACCGGTGCACTCAATAGTCCGGAAAATACGGTATTTTACTAAATTATGTTGTTACAGCGCTACAGTTTTGCTGCTTTTTTAGGGGAAAAAAACTTGTTTATACAACACATTTTCACTGTTTTGAGGATTAAAATGGGCACAAGAAGTGGTTTAACAAAGACTTTTAGTATTACAGCCATGATTTAGCCACTATTTTTATTGTACATTGAATTGATTTAAAATACCGGTATATCAAATCAAAAGCTCACTGTATCGAGATGCGTATCGTACCGTGGCCTCTGTGTTGAGGTCTGTATCGTATCTGCAACTTCTTAATGATACCAGGCCCTAACACACCCCTAAGCCCTGGTGTGAAAAGTCCATTTCTGGCTGACTTTACTGAACACACAGGGTAATTTAGTTTCAAAACGCAGCCAAATCTCATGACATCCCCTTTAAAGTCGACTTAAACAAACTTTGTTGATCCACAAGGGAAATTATATGGAAACATCTCATTATATTACAATAACAATGAGTAAAAAAAATATTTAAAAAATGGTAATTAAACTTCTAAATAAGTAGCAAGAGAATGGTGTCAAATAAGGTGTAGTTATACAAATGTGTGTGTACAAGTAAAGCAAAAGAAAAAAAACAGAAATATAGTAACAGTGCACAGTTAAGTAAAGTAAGGCTCCACTTCCATGCCACCACTGGACCACACTCTGCTCCTTTTACTCAATTTGTACAACTCAATGTTCTCCAGAATGCAAGACTGCCATTCCGGCCTGATTGGATTTCAATGCTCAGCTCCGCCTAGTCAATTTCCCCTCATTGGAGTCATACAGGCCCTCCACCTGTTTTGCATAGTGAGCATATGAGCCCCGGCCCCGGAAACGCTCCAACGCACCGTCGTCCCCAGACAGCTAAAAGTGCTGCAGGTATGTTTCTCCTCAGATCCATGCGTTCAGCCATATGCTCGCTAACATATAATTTCATACATTTGCATATTCGTGCCCACTGCTACCCCACGCACACACATACTCGCAATTAATTGGATACGTGTAGTCAGTCAGCTCGGCTCCTGGAAGTCTGTTGAGCGAACTTTCGTCGACTCCCTGTAGATTGCAGATGTTCTAACCGTCCTCACAAAGGACTGAAGATGGAGGTGTGGTAATGCCTGGGGACCAACGACGTTCTGGTGTTTTTCTCAACAAAAGCGAAGCATGTTTTGGTTTATGTGGTATCAGTAAATAAAAAAAATGAAACAAGCTGTATCCTGTTTTCTGGCAATAAAGTAAAGTGTGTAATTAAGTGTTTGCCCCAATACAAATATATTGTAAAAGCAGCTCTTAAGGTCAAAATGAGACTGCTGTGCGCTTTCTGCTTCTAATTGTAAAGGGTTTTATCAGCTGTGAACCAGGAAGTGTGTTGTTGTTGCTAAAAACATGCTTTGGTCTCTTAAAATTGTGAAAGGTGCTTGTAAACTCAAGTGAGGAGTAACTTTGGACCACTGCAAACCATTTAAAATCCATGTGTTGTCATGTTTTTAAGACTGCATATTTTTCTCAAGGGACATTATCAGAATTTTTTTTTAATTTCAAGATCAGTTTCAGGATCTGTGAATGTGAATTTGATGAATTGTTTATTTTGATTTATAATTGGAAAGCTTTTTATGGTTGATCAGATTGTACAGAAACTGAGATCTTTAATATTGTGCAAAATCGACTTACTGGAGCTTACCTACCATGATATAATGTTGTTTCCTCATCAAAAATATGCTTGTTTTATTAATTTAGTGATCTGTCCTGGGCACTATTTGAAAATTACTTGTTAGCAGTACAATCCTGTCCAAGACTTACATCGCTCATGCTTCTGAATGGCCATTTTTCATGAATATATGTATTAAAGCAGGATACACACACACAGAAAAAAAACCAAAAACAACAAAAAACGTAACATACGAACTAGGGATGTCCAAATCCGATATTCAGTATCAGTATCGACTCCAGATCCGGCTCTTTTATGAATATCAGTCAGTATTGGATTCAGTCACATGATCGGACCGATTCAGTTTCACATGTTTTTGCAGCATTGACTCGCTTTACGGCAGCTGTAAACATCATGTCCTCTGTGTGGGACTTTTCAGTACAACAAAACGATAGTCAAACAACGACATGCAATCATTGCAAACAAGCAATCTTTCATGGAGGAACCAGCAGAGCTTTAACACGACCAATTTGATTCGTCACTTACAAAAGAATCATCCGGATGAGTTTGAGATTTACAAGCGCAAGACGGCAAAGCCACAGCAGCAAACACTGGAGGAGGCGAGGTGAGGTTGGTAAGGCTTTCATCGTCTAATGGACTTTTTGGAGCTAAGGTACGAATTTCCTTCACGGCACTACATTACAGAGACGGCGCTACCGGAGCTATAAAAAAAGGTATCGGCTCAGTATCGGATAGAGCACTATCCGATCGGATCGGAAGCCAAAAAATCTTGATCGGGACGTCTCTAATGCAAAACTGATGTGATGTGCTGTAGTTTCCTTAGCAAAAAGCCTACTCAGAGCATCAAAAAAGACTGAAACTATGTAAATATTTGAATACATTAGTTAACACCCCATAGAAATGTAATACTCCCGCTTTTAAATACATGAAAATAACCCAACCACAACCTTACAGATGTGATGCAGTCTGAATCATTATTTTGCCGTCTTTGTGCTTGTGCAACCTCCTTTTGACCAGATCTAACTTCAGAATTTCTTATTTTTGTTTATTTTCACGCATGACCTGAATCTGCTGATCAGAAAAAGCTGCGGCACCTGTTTACAATTCATCACTTTTACATGACTATAAAACACGGACCGTGAGCTCCGGAGCCAAATGCATTTTCACAAACACTTAAACTGCACATTATGGGCCAATTAGTGAGTATGCAACTTTGATGGAAAACGCAACAATAGTTAAAGAATGAGCTAATACTCGCCAGCTCTATTTGTTGTAATCTGTTGTTTTGGCTTCACCTTAGCCTCAAGATGCAAGACTTAAAGAAGTAAATTTGCTTTCTGGAGATTTCTACCATGTTATAATAGAAAAAACAGGCCTGAAGAGGGTTTATGTCATCTATATATGTTTGACTAATCTTGCAATCTCTGAGATTTGAGGATTTTTCCTTTCTTTTTATTAAATTTGGTTGTCTTTATTGCACTGAAGGACTTACTGTGAGCATGTTTACATCTCCACAAACCTGACTCTTACCTGGTCTAGAGAAGAGGTTTATATCATACTGCTCTACAAAGGCAGAATGGCATAAAATTACGTTTCTCAAAAATGAGTTTTGTCATTTTAGGGGTATTTGAGATCTCCTTTATCATGTGAATAAATATTGTGAGCCAATTTGATGGTCTTAACGAGAAAATAAAGGGCTACGGCAACTGAAGCATCCAAAACCATACGAGAAACCATGACTCTGAAACTTTGAAGTGACTTTTCTGAGTTTCACACCCTGGCAAGTTAAGGTTTGTTGCCTTTGTAGGGCAGCATACCACACCTTACAATATCAAATTTATTTATAAAGCACTTCAAAAACTTTACAGCTGGCCAAAGTGCTGCACACAAACAAAGAATTGACAAGGACAATGATAGTACAACACAATCTTTCTTTCTTTCTTTAGGTATGGTTTATTTCAAGCATAGTACATAAAACCATATACCATACAGGCAAACTCCAAATACAAGAAACACAAAATGTAAACAAGGACGATCATATTTGTTTACATGCCTGAAAAGGAGTGGGAAGAAGTAAAAAACTTAAACCCCCTGTTCTCCAAAATTAGAAATAGTCCTTTTTCACTTCCTGTTAGTCTTTCATTAGGACATAACCAAGCAACTTTACAGACCTGTCATCGTTCACATTTAAATTATACCGTTCTGATCAACCACTGTGAACATTAGAGAATACAACTACTAAAAGAAATAGAAAACAATAAGATACTCAGCAACAAAAAATGTTCACCTCACTTGTTAAAAGCCAGTGAAAAAGGTGCGTATTTAGGAGTGATTTAAAAGCAGATACAGACTCTGCCAGTCTAATCTCTAAAGGCGACTGGTTCCACAACCGTGGGCAGCAACAGAAAACGCACAGTCCCCACGAAGCTCAAGTTTAGTCTTTGGGACAGCGCTGGAGCTGGTCTGAGCTGAGAGTGCGAGAGGGGGCATAAGGGTGGATCAGGTCGTAAGTAAGTAAAGTAAGTAAAATAGAAAATGTTCTGAAGTTCTGGTTTTAATTTTCTCTTTCTTTGGAATCATGTGGGTGTTGTGGCACTGCTAAAGTTACATAGTGTTGCTTTAAGTGATGAATAACAATTTGAACAATGATTTTTATGGTTTTAAAAATGTGTAAACCAGAAGTAGTTCATTTTAAACAATTGGTAGTGGCTCAAAGTGCTTTTCACAATTTTCAAAGACTAAAGTTTTGACTATTCCTGACTATTTTGACTTCTTGACTGTGGGGCAATACAACTCTTTATAATCAGATGCAGGGAGCATGGAGCTTATATATTGTATAAGCAGCAAGAGCTGCTTATACAATATAGCTGTACTGGGGCAACACATATTTTGCAAAAAATACATGGGGGAAAACAATGAATACAGACCCTTTCACTGAATCAGCATTAATATGGTTTTCCCTTGTGATACTCTTCCTGTAAGTTATATACTTATATACAGTGCAGTGTTCCAGCCCGGGCCTCCAGCGACCATCACGGCCAATGAGCTCTGCTCCTTTATCAGGCTGCTTGTCAGTGGGTTGTGCACGGAGAAGAGACAGCACCACGAGCCTCTGATAAAAGACATAAAAGGAAGAGAGGACGGGGCTTATCTCGGAGATGAGAGGAGAGAGAGAGAGGTGTCATGCTCTGTGGCTAAACCCCCGATCCCATCCCGTAACCCCCCTCTCCGTCTCTCCTCGCTCTCCTTCTCGCGCTGCCTGTAGTACCTCTGCAGTACTGGCACAGAGCACTGCGGGAGCCACCTGTTCTGCGCTGTCAGGAGAAGGGCCCAGCTCACTCACTTACACACACACACACCTCTGTATACCTGCAGTCTACGGCTATGCAGGTAACAATAGATGTAGTGCTCAGAAGCAGCAGTTCTCGGCCTAGTCTAGTCCAGTGTTTCTTCAAATGTCGTACGCGAGCTCCTTTAGATGGGACTTAAGCTACGTTCAGACTGCAGGGATTAATGCTCAATTCGGATTTTTTTGCGAGGTCGTTCACATTTCCGATTAAATGCGACTTGTCTGTGATCTTCAGTGTGAACTTTAAATGCCCCAAAAGTGTCCCTCAGGCACACTGGAGGACACAACGACGTCAAACGCAGCGTACTCAGTGTTTATGGAAGTAGCCTAAACATGGACGCTGGATTGAACACCTGGTGATTTGAACGTTGCTGTCGCACTGGAGCCAGAACATGTACAGGTTATTTGTTTAAGAAGGAGTTTGAGAAGGAGATGGACAAGGGCTGCAGCCTGAAGTGACTCAAATCTGATTGTTTCGCCCTTATGCGACCTGTATCTGATCTTTTAATGACAGTCTCAATGCTACAGATCAGATTTTTTCAAATGCAAACCAGACCAGTTGGATATGTGCTCCTAAAACTGATACATATTTTTGACATGCGACTTCAGTCTGAACGGTCAGGTCACATTCATCCGACCTACACGTCATCAACAAGTGAAAGGTCGGCTATTGTGTTGTAACAAGCATCTGTTGTGAGCCAATACAGCCCAAAGCCGATGTGTTTGCTCAATGAAATAAGCCGCCAAAGACGTATTTCCTCCAAGAGTGGTACGACAGCAACTTCAATCTCCAGGTCCTCAATGCTCGTGTTCATGTTTAGGCTGCATGTGACATCGTCATGTTCTTCAATGTGCATGTGGGACACTTTTGGGTGTTTATTCACACTGCAGATCACATATACATTGTATTTAATTGGAAATGTGAACGATTTCACACAAAAAAATTAATTGAGCATTAAGCCCTGTGGTCTGAACATAGCCAAGGTTTTTTACCATGGCGGTTTGTGGAGCAGTGGCAGCAACGTCCATAGAAAGGAACGGTAGGTCGGATGAATGTGACCTGGCTGTTCAGCCTGAAGTCACATGTCAAAAGATCGGACAAGTATCGGTATTAGGATCACATATCTAAGTGGGCTGGGTCGCATTTGAAAAAATTGGATCTGTGTCGTTCAGACTGTCATTAAAAGATCAGATACAGGTCGCATAGGAGTAAAAAAATCGGATTTGGGTCACTACAGGCTGCAGTCTGAACGTAGCCTTAGACAGCTTTTCAGTGTGTGGATTAGTTCATTTTGTCTACTTTTTGTCCTGTTTTGCAGAAGTTTAGACCTGGTTTACAAGTACAAGACCACATACTGTACAGAAGTATATCCCCGTGGACCACTATGAGCTCTTTCAGATGGTTCATAGTCCCAGTTTTATAAAAGAACTGTCCCTGGTGTCCCTATTTTTGACCAATTTGATTCCTTCCAACAGTAAAGAGACACATAAATTGTCACTTGTTTAGGTAAAATACAGAAAAGCTGCTTAAAAATGACCAAAACAAAGAAAATGTGACTATACTGACTCACATGTTAGTTATTAATGGGCCGAGTGCAGAACAATTTTCCTTAATTACGCACTCGTTTCACAGTTTTATTATTACCAACCACTCCAAACTGGGGGTGTCCCAGTTTTTGATTTAGAAAGTTTTGTTTGTCAAAATGTTCTGTTCAGTGTGATTTCGTGAAGTAGTTTTCAGGTTATACAACATAACACTTATACCTTTTACCATTAGTTCAGTACAGAGGGGCAATTATAGGAAATTATTCTAGTAATTATCACACTACATGACATCACAAGGTGGAACATCGTGTTTTCATTAAAATATAGATAAGAAAATAGTGTGATAATGTAATAATAGTGTAATGGGGCCGTTAAACCCCATAACACGCCATTGTAACTGAACCCAAAGCCATGTTGGAGTATAAATTCTTAATCAATCTTATTCTCAGTTTATTTACAGCGGTGTCCACATTTTTTGTGATACATTTGGAGGGTTGCCAGGTTGGATTATATGAACTCACCTTTGTGGGGAAGTGCGTCTGGTCACCATATGGACACGTCTGACCTGCAGGAAAAAGGCAACTTGTAAAAAAAGATCTCCAGACTGTTCTTTTTCATAATGATTAAAAACTCGCCCATTTCCCCAGAGAATCTTTTAATCCCTCGGTGTCTTTTTACATCTTAATTCTCTAACAGTACTATCTGAATCATAGCTCTCGGATAGCATAAATCTTCTTACG